>CM066965.1:14131227-14157574 GCA_033971965.1 Cucurbita ficifolia | reverse complement strand
TCTGTTTTCTGCTTCTATTCTCTGGTGAAGTTTTGAACTTGAGGGTTTTTTCCTGCATAAGGATGATCAATAATATGGGGCAAGGCCGGCTGTCGTCCACTTACAATTTCGAAGGGGCTCTTTCCCGTAGACGAACTCGTTTGTCAATTGAAACAGAATTGGGCAACATCTAGCAGTTGTATCCAGTTCTTCTGGCGAGCGTCGACGAAGTGACGTAAGTATTCTTCGAGCAAGCAGTTGAATCGTTCTGTCTGTCCATCGGTTTGAGGATGATAGCTCGAGGAGATGTTTAAATATGTTCCTAAGAAGGCGAATAACTCGGTCCAGAATGTGTCAATGAATCTACCATCTCTATCGTTGATGATGCTCGACGGAATGCCCCATAACTTTATAATGTGTTTGAAAAATAGTTGGGCTGTTAGTTCAGCCGAGCATACTTTGGGGGTGGGAACGAACGTTGCGTATTTCGAGAATCGGTCTACGACAACCAAGATAGCGTCATATTCCCCGACTTTTGGGAGGTGTGTTATGAAGTCCAAAGACACACTTTCCCAAGGCCTAGTTGGCACAGGTAGAGGTTTCAAGAGTCCCGAGACTTTGACTTTCTCGACTTTGTCCTGTTGGCAGATGAGACACGTCTTGGTGTATTGCATGATGTCGTCTCGCATATTTGGCCAGAAGTACCCTTTTTTGATCAAGGCATATGTTTGTTGCCACCCAGGGTGTCCAACCCATAAAGTATCATGATATTCCTGAATGAGCTTCTTCCTCAGTTCTCCTGTTCTTGGAACGTATAATCTGTTTCCCTTTGTCATTAGAAGGTCTCCCTCGACCCAAAACTGTCGTGTCTTCCAAGCATTGGCTAGTTCAATGACGGCTTTGACCGATGGATCTTTATGTAAATGCTCTTTGATGATGTGGCGCATCGATCCATCGATCTTACTTGAGTGAATATGGGCTAACATGCACAAGGCCGCATATTCGCCCTTCCGACTCAGCGTGTCGGCTACTTGGTTACTCTTTCCTGCCTTGTGTTTAAATTTGAAGTTGAATTCAGCCAACGACTCCTGCCACCTTGCTTGTTTTGCCGTATATTTCAGTTGATCAAAGAAGTGTCAAATGGTGCTGTTATCCATCTTCACTGCGAATTGTGATCCCAAGATGTACTGTCTCCTGACTCGTAGGCAATGGACCCCAGCTAGCATTTCTTTTTCTGAGACAGTGTACCTCCTTTCCGCATCATTGAGCTTCCGACTTTCATAAGCGATGGGGTGGCCTTCTTGAATAAGGACACCGCCTAAGGCAAAGTCGGAAGCATCTGTCTCTATTTCAAACGGTTTAGTAACATCTACTAATCCGAGGATAGGACCCCTCGTCATGGTTGCCTTCAAATCTTCAAAGGCCATTTGACATTCATTTGACCACGACCAAGGGTGGTCTTTCTTCAGGAGTTCTGTTAATGGGGCAGCTCGTCGTGAAAACCCTTCGACGAACCGCCTATAGTAGTTTGCCAATCCTAGGAAGGATCGCACATCGGATATGGAAGTAGGGATTTTCCACTCTTGGATAGCTTTTATCTTATCGCTATCCATACCGATTTGTCCACAATTAATGACATGTCCGAGGAAGTTGATACATGTTTGTACGAAGGCACATTTTTTTTTCTTAACGTATAACTGATTCTGCCGTAGCTTGTCAAACACTAGCTTCAAGTGCACCTTGTGTTCCTTTAGGGTTGTATTGTATGCATTTATGTCGTCGAGGTATACTACGACGAACTGACCCAAGTATTCCTAGAAAACCTGGTTCATTAACGTGCAACACATAGCTGGGGCGTTTGTCAAGCCAAAGGGCATTGCCAGGAACTCAAAGGCCCCATATCTTGTTACACACGTCATCTTGGGCTCGTCCCCTGCGGCGATCCGTACTTGGTAGTACCCTGATCGCAAGTCCAACTTCGTGAAGTATTTGACCCCGTGAAGCTGGTCAAACAAGTCGGATATTATCAGCTGTAGCTATTTGTTGCGTACTATCACCTTGTTTAAGGCGCTATAATCTATGCACAGACGCAACGTCCTATCCTTCTTTTTCTAAAATAGTACGGGGGCTCCGTTAGGTGCCTTTGCCAGGCGGATGAATCCTGCCGCCAACAACTCATCTAGTTGCTTCCTCAATTCAGCTAGCTTAGGGGGAGCCATCCGGTATGCGTTCTTCACTGGGGGTTTAACCCCCCGGGAGGAGTTCAATTTCATGATCAATGCCTCGACGGGGTGGTAATGTTTGTGGTAAGCTCTCTGGCATTATGTCAGCATAATTGTCTAGTATGTCCTTGATTTCACTTGGAATAGTTTCCTCAGTGGTCATTTCTTCCATTAGGGGTATAGCCATAAATGTAGGTTCCTCTTGTGCGAGTCCTCTTTTCAACTATATGGCCGAGATCATTCTAAGACTACCTGTTTGCTTGATGCTTGGAGGTATTACTGTGGGGTTGTGGTCAGTGATCTCCAAGCATTTCGCTAGTGGCATTGGGATAACTTTGTGTTCTAGGAGGAAGTCCATCTCAAGTACCACGTCGAAGTCGTCCATGCGAACCACGACAAGGTCCATCTCTCCCGTCCAGACCCTTAACTTGAAAGGGACTCTTTTGGAGACTCCCACTATAGGCAAGGTCTTGGAGTTGGCAGCTTTATTTTTTTGGGGTTCTTTTCTATGGTGAGTCCAAATCTTCGTGCTTCTTGGTTGGCGATGAAGTTGTGGGTCGCACCTGAGTCTATCAAGGTGCTCTTGCTTGGTTGGGAGTTTATTGTTGCATCTACGAACATGAGCCCTTTCTCTATTATCTCCTTTGGGTCGACCTTTCGTTGGAGGGCTGACAAGAATTTAAGCACACCCATTCAGGGGTTGTCTTGATCTTCCCTCCTGTCTGGCGTAGTTTCGACACCTGTGTCGTTGCTCTCTTGGATGGACACTTGGAGTGCACTGAGAGAGGCCCGATGAGGACAGTAGGATAGTTTGTGGGGGCCTTTACACAACAGGCATTGTAAAGGTGCCGTCGGGTATTTCTTTTGAGGGTAAGGTCCTCGAGATGTCCCCACTTGGTTGTTCTGAGGAGATCTATCTATCAACCCACTTGGTCTGTCGTTACTTCCGTTTGGCCTATTGGGGCCTTCATTTCGATGACCTGGCGACTTATATGTCTTGCCCCCAGTGTTTGGGGCCTGTGTTGTTCTTCTTTTGAAACTCGCTTCGTTCCTAAAGTCTAGGAGTCTCTCGGCGCTAGCGATTGCAGTAGCTAGGTCCTGAACCTTTTTCTCGTGTATTTTTATTTTGGCCCACGGTTGTAGCCCATTTATGAAGAAAACATCTTGTCTTTCTCTAACGTGCCCCTGATATCTAACATCAGGGTCGAGAACTGTCTGACATAGCCCCTTATGCTTCTAGTTTTTTTTAGGGCTATTAGTTTGTCCATTGCTATATGTTCTACATTTTCGGTGAAGAATTGGTCTCTTAATCCTCTCTTGAGGTCTTCCCACGAGTCAATGGCGCATAATCCATTCTCGATGTCTTGCACCTTCGTACACCACCAAAGTTTTGCATTGTCTATGAGATGCATTGAGGCTACTGTCACTTTGATGTCGTCGGTACAAGCCGTTGTGGCTTTGAAGTACTGTTCGACATCAAAGATGAAGTTCTCCAACTCTTTGGCGTCTCGGTTCCCTTTGAAAGGTCTGGGGTCTGGAAACTTTAGTTTGTTGGATCTTGTATGAGTTTGCCCAGCCGTGACATTGTCCACGAGTTTCATGGTCACCCCAATTCGGGTGTTCATGTCGGCCATCTTTTCTTGGATGGCATCAATCGTCGTTCTGAATTCGTTAGCTAATCCATTAAACAAACTCATCATGGTATTTTGTAGCACGTCGAACTCTTCGCGACATCCCTCCTTGTGTGCGATAGAGCTACCGAGGCTACCAGTAGGTCTTGAGCTGCTCGTAGGAGCAACTGTTTCTTCGAGTGAGGCAACTCGAAATATTAGTTCTGTGATTGGCAACCCATCCAGGCGGTTGCCCATTGTGTCGATTTCTATGACTTTTCCATTCAATTTCGTCACCCGTGCTTCCAAGAAGCGTATGGTGTCAGGGACTTCTTTGAGGAATAGCATTTCCTCTTCTATTAAAGTAAGCCGGTCAGCTTGTGATTTGGGTGTCGACTTTGTCATCGACATGGTTTCGGTCTTTTCTATGTCACGGAGCTAACAAAGCTCTGATACCACTTGTCACAATCGCACTCTTGATGGCAGCGGACTTGCTATTGTGCGGCACTCACTTTCCAACGAAAAGTGAGCTATGCCAATTCGTTCTTATGTCGCCTACGGTCAAGTGACGTATGCTTGAGCCTCTGGCCTCGGTTTAAGAAGAAGATTTTAAAAAATGAGGGTAGAGAGAGATTTTTGAAATAGACGTTATATATGCAAGCAAGAGAGTAACAACAACGGCTCACAGTATATAACCTTTGGTAGGGAGAAGTTGACAACTAGTCATATCCCCCTATAGTACATTCTGAGGCATTTCATGTCTGGCAGGCCTAGACATGATTTTTTCGAAACGTTATACTCCCTAGAAATACAAAAGTAAAAGACTAGAACATGGAAAGACATAAAGGGTTTGGCTTGTCATGGGCATGCGGCCATAGGCAACACGCCTTGGACGAGCATGACCGTGACATATTGCATGCATTTCGACCACCTCTTCTTCGAGCTCGCACGCCCCCAGTCCCGATGGCTCACCTCCTCCAAGTAGGTCTTCAATCCTCTAGTACCTGGCTGCCAGACAATCATCGTGATCGGCTTTTAGCGTCGAGTCCGCAGTACGTGGTATTGTGAACTCTACTAGTTTAGGGGGCGTAGCAGGCGTTGTGGTTGGTGTTTACGTAGGCGTGCCCAGTGCAGCTGCTAGCGCCAGTGACAGTACCCGATGCTGCGCTCCTCCTTCTCTAGGCTCAGTGATGAGGTACTCAATCGTGAATTGATTTGGGTTTTTATCCGCCTCGATCACGTCGTTCCACCGCAAGAAGCTGTTCTCGTTGAAGACGACTTCGTGCGATATGTGAGCTCGATCCCCCGCAGGATCATAGAGCCTATATGCCTTGCTCCTGGGTTTGTAGCAAATGAAGATGACCTTCAGCCCCTTGGGATCGAGCTTAGCGAGGTGGAGATGCGTGATCTTCATGTACGCGACACAGCCGAACACTCGGAGATGATGTACCGCTGACTTCTTGTTATAACAGGCCGTGTGTGGTGTCTTTCCGTCAAGGCTTCGCGTTGGCGACCGGTTGAAGAGGTAGACGACCGTCATGACCGCCTCTTCCCAAAATCTCCCGGGCATCCCAGCAGTCATCAATAGTGACCTTGCTGTCCCGACGATGGTCTGATTTTGGCACTCCTCACCCCGTTCTGCTGGGGGGAGTAGGGCGCTGTTAGGTGCCGCCAAATGCCGAGCTCATCGCAATACTTATTGAATCTCGTCATGTTGAATTCTTTGCCTCAGTTCGTGCGCAGCACTCGCATGTTCTTCCCGCATTCATGCACCATCTGTTTTTAGATGAGACACCCGTGGCACAGAAAGTTGTCCTTCAAGTCTTGTACATTAAAAAGAAAGCAATTGCAAGACTTTTTTTTTTACAGCTGTCCAATGCTCAACAAGTTGTCCTTCAAGTATGGTACATTAAATACCTCAGTGATTATTTCCATAATCTCATTTACTTTAAACTTTGCATTTCCTTTGTCCATCACAACCATGCTTGAGTTGTCACCCAACTTCACAGTTTGTTGAAACTTCTCATCAATATGATAGAAAAGTTCTTTCTTTCCACACATGTTGTTGTTGCATCGAGTCAAGAAATCAAATGTCTTCTTTTCAGCTTTCTTCTCATCTACATAGGCCAATAATAGCATCTCTTCATTGGTTTATGCATTATTTGCTCTGTCATTCTCCCTTTTAGGACACTCATACTTGTAATGTCCTAATCCATGGCAGTTGTAACATTCCACAGTTGATCTGTCAAAGCTTTGTCGACCTCTTCCTCTACATCGTCCTCGAAAGCCACCATATCCTCTTCCTCTACTGCCAAAATTTCTTTCATGTGTGACTGTTAGAACTTGTTCTTCCTCACAAACATGGTTATTCATGCGTTGCTCGTGCACTAAGAGACTACTTTATAACTCATCAATGGATAAGGAATCCATATCATTAGACTTCTCAATCGAGCAAACGACATAGTCAAACTTGATGTAACAATTCGCCACTGTTGAGAGAAAATCCTTTGACGGAGGAAAAACAGCGGAAGAAAATTTTTGGAAGAAGATAAGAAAACAGAAAGCATAAGAAAATAACAGGAGGAAGAGAACGAAAGATTTGGGATTTATTGTTTCTGAAACGCGGTAATTTGTTTCTCATTAGATTGACATATTTAAATAAGAATTCTACGCTAAAAATTGCCAAAGTGGCCAACTAAACCTGCGCCACTTTCCTGTAAACATGGCCCAAATGGCCAGCTAAAATATGGTAATCCATTTGACGTGCATGTTAAATTATCAAAAGAAAAGATTCAACTAACTAATTTGAGTAAAAACATGAAAAAACTAAATATAGAAAACCGCAGACTTTTATCTAACAATCTCCTCCTAAAACTGGTGGTATATCTATCTTATTATTTGAAATCCGATCTTTGAGCGAATTTCCTCAAATTTTACCCGCGCTAGAGATTTGGTGAAGATGTCTCCAAGCTGTTCCTCTATTTGGATGAAGTCAATCTTGATAAGTCCCCAATCTACACACTCCCGGATGTAATGATACCTGATCTCTATGTGCTTGCTCCGATCGTGCAAAACTGGATTTTTTATCAGGGAGATCGTAGCTTTGTTGTCCACGTATAGCATTGGTGGATCGCCTTCTCTTACGATGAGTTCTTCCATCAGCTGCGCAAGCCAGACCCCCTGTGTGGCTGTCGTCGAAGCGGAGATGTACAATGCTTCGCAAGAAGACAAAGCAACTACCTTTTGTTTAGTTGATTGCTAGCAGATCGCGCCACCTGAGAGGAAGTAAATAATCTCGCTGGTGCTCTTACGATCATCAACGTCACTGGCCATGTCACTACCACTATAGCCGACCAGCTCAAACTTCTCCTTTCAACTCCCTACACAGTATCTCACACCCCAGCCTCTGGTTCCGACACATAGCACAGGATGCGCTTGACAGCCACGAGATGCTCCTCCCTAGGTGCTTCCATAAACCTACTCATGTATCCAACGAAATAGGGGAGGTCAGGGCGTGCGTTTACCAGATAGCGCAGACTCCCGACAATGTTGCGGTAATTGGTGGCGTCAACTACCGTCGTAGTGCCGGTCTTCCTTAGCTGGAGTCGGGCCTCAATTGGCATCCTTGTAGGGTTACTGTCCGCTAGCCCAACTGTGTCCAACAGCTTCTTTGTGTACGCACCTTGATAGATGGTGATGCCGACAGAACTCTGTTGTACTTCGATGTCGAGGTAGAAGCTGAGCACTCCGAGATCGCTCATCTTGAAGTTCTTTGACATCTCCCTCTTGAATCTTCCAAGAACTTCCATGTCGCCTCCAGTGATTATGAGGTCGTCGACGTACACTCCCACGATCAACCGCTGCTCGCCATGAGCGTGCGTGTACATGTCATGCTTAGAGGCAGATCGCTTGAACTTCATCGACAGCAAGGTATTTTTGAGTTTCGCGTTCCAGGCTCGTGGTACTTGCAGAAGCATGTAGTGTGCCTTCTGTAGGCACAGTACCTTGTCGGGGTTGTCGTTGTCCAGAAAGCCAGGTGGTTGTCAGACGTAGACGGTCTCCTTCAGCTCTCTATTGAGAAAAGTAGACTTCACGACGTTGTGCAATCTTTCGATCACCTCTTCTACTGTTAGATAGTTCAGGTCAAGTAATGTCTCGATCGAAATCGTGACTTGCTCGAGGTGATCTAGGGCGACCTGTAGCATCTTCTTCACGATTTCCATCTCGCTGATGCTCCCACCGAGAGTGGTGATGCTGTTGGCGAGCCCCATGATCCACATTTTAAAATCATTGATGGATTCGACGTCATTAAAGCAGATCTCCAAGAACTCTTTCCGCAACTTCTTAATGTTGGACTCTCGCACTCGTTGCACACCAACCCGGCGGGATTTTACCCCCTCCTAGGCCGATTGCGTGGTGCACTTTGTGGAGAGAGAAGCCAGCATCTTTGGAGGCACAGACCGCAGTATGGCAGCGAACGCTAGTCGATCCTTCCAGTACTCGATCGTTTCTCCTTCCTCTGGCTCGACAGCATGCCACAACCCTTGCACTTGTAGGTTGACGCGCATCAACAAAGCCCACTCGTTGTAGTTGGACCTTGTCAGTACCAGGGTACTTTATAGAAGCGATCGTCTCCTTGATCATTCGCTCGATGAAGACTCGACGCCCGTCTTCGTGGCACCGACCTCTTGGTGGCAGTGATGGAGACGCTAGCACTCGACGGTGACGTGGAGGAGTGCATGAGCCTGTCCGAGATGGACCCCACGACGTGTGTATTTTCGTGCTTTGGTGCATTTTCAGTTTTTCTTCTACCTTGAACGGACCTGTGCGTTATTAGCACAACGTTCTAACCAACTGAGCTAATCAACTTGGCTTTGAAAAACTTGGCTCCTCCACAATGATATATCACCGGTAGATAAACCTTGCTCTAATACAATTTGAGAGGAAATCCTTTGAAGGAGGAAAAACAGCCGAAGAAAATTGTTGGAAGAAGAAAAGAAAACAGAAAATCCAAGAAAATAACAGAAGGAGGAAGATAACAAAAGATTTGATCTTTATTGTTGCTGAAACACAGTAATTTGTTTCTCATTAGATAACAATTCTACGCTAAAAATAGCCCAAGTGGCCAACTAAACGTGCGCCACTTCCCGGTAAACATGGTCCAAATGGCTAGCTTAAAATATGGTAATTCCATTCGACGTGTTTGTCAAAAGAAAATATTCAACTAACTAATTTGAGTAAAAACGTGAAAAACTAAATAAAGAAAATCGCAGGTTTTTATCTAATACAACTTAAAAGTCATAGATCATAGGATCTTTTCTATGATGTCAATGTTAAGGATATTTAGTACTAAATTATAGTTTACCATATATATCATATTTGATATTTTATTATAAGACAAATATCTAGATATTTGTCTTTCTATCATAGGTATCTTTCCATTTATTGTTATTTCCATTTATTACTATTTCCATATCCTTGTAATTTATTTGATTATAAATAGAGAACTTTCACACCCCATTTAGGTATGGTGGATTAAGCAAACATTCTCAAGAAAAGATTCAACTAACTAATTTGAGTAAAAACGTGAAAAACTAAATAAAGAAAACCGCAGACTTTTATCTAACAGAAGTTAAAAGTCATAGATCATAAGATCTTTTCTATGATGTCAATGTTTGTCATCTTCTCCCCATGAATTTTCTTTTTATTGGCAATTATGAGAGTTTGAGCAAAGTAGTCTGAAACTGATTCTCCCATCTTCATGTGAAGAATTTCCCACTATTTTCGAAGAGCTTGCAATTGTGCACGTTTGACTCGAGTTGATCTCTGGCACTTATGTTTCAAGGAGTCCCAAATATCCTTGGTCGTGTCTTTCTTCAGAATGGTTTCTAGAGTTGGACGATCTATTGCTTGGAAGAGATAGTTTTGGGCTTTTAAATCCTTCAACTTGAGATCTTCAATTGCTTTCTTTTTTCCTTATGATATTCTTTTGATATGAGAAGATTTTCCATCATCATGGACTAGTGATCATAATGTCCTTCAAACTTTGGAATCGATGGCTGCACAAAACTACTCTCTGTCGCCATATCACTCCTCTTATCCTAAAAAAGCTACTACTTTTCAAGGTAAGCAGGCTCTGATACCAAATGTTAAGAAGGAAGAAAACTAAATTTAATAACAATCCAAGTTATGTATTTAATGAACTAAAACAACTATACCGAAAAGAGAAAAATTAGCTAATAATTAGTAACTCCTAATTAGCTAATCAAATCAAAACACAACTTCCTAAATCAAATCACATGGGCAAAGTCCAAACTATATGAGTAGCGAGTTCAAGAACTTTCCACGGCCTACGTTGTGGTAGAACGATTGTTCGACCTAAGCACTAAATAGTCTCACGATGTAAAATGAAATTCACCCTCTTTGAGTGGGGGAAGTAGAAACTATCAATCCAACTCTTCTAAGAGTGAGGGAGGTGAGAGAAAAGTTACGGAAAGTAGAGACCATAGACCCTCCCAAAAAAGATATGAGAACTCATGGAGAGGGCTCCATCAGAACCAGTACAACCGGCCTCCCCCGACCTGTTTCATATGTAAGGGGGTCCATAGAGCGTATGACTTCCCCGGTAAAGCAGCCATTCCAAACAAACAACAACTCCATGTGCTACTTCTTTGACGAGTCTAAGTTATCCTTAAAGTAAGCACGTTGACAATAATGTGTGATAGAATTTTGCTTTCAGCTTGAACACAAGCCAAGTAGAGCAAACTAGGCTGAAATGTCTGGAGTCGGAAGAGCGAACATGTGATCCTGTGCATGCTCGCTCATCTCCAAGCAAACAAGTTAAGCAGAATAATACGAGAGCAGAACAGTTTTGATTTAATTCCAAGATGATGACCAAGTTCTGATCAACCTAAGAAAAGAACAATTTCGATTATGAGGAAATAAGGACCAAAGACTAGTGCGAAAGTACGAACGGCTCATCGAAGTCATCGATAAAGTCGGGAAGATTTTATGTCGCCTTTAACTACCGACATGGATGAGTATTCACCTTTTCATCCATGTAAGAAGCTTGAAACCATACCATCCAAACGGTGATGACCATCAACGTAATGAAGTGACACGATCCCCAGTCACTATGAAAGATACAAGGAAAAAAGAAGTAGAAGAGATCTTGGCTGAACGAACACGTCGCATCGGCAACCCTAGGAAAAACATGCAAGAATTTTTAGTGGGGTAGAAATGGCTATCATAGGAAAAAAATCAACTAGGAACGCACTGACGACTGAAGTCGACTGCAGTTTAGATAGAAGAGTTTGAAAAGGTGAGACGGTTGATGGGGACGTCAAACAATTAAGTGGGAGAGGATGTCATAGTCATGCTTGGCAAGGCGTATTTTCGATGGCCGCATACCCAACCCCTTGCATTATATCACTGTAGTACTTTCCTTTATCGCTTTCATGATGTCTAGTTCCTTTTTTATATTTCATAAGTGTATGACGTTTTGGCATACATCTGGTAGATCTGAGATGCCTCAAAATGTACTATAGGGGGATGCAACTAGTCGTCAATTCTTCCTGCCTGGAGTTATATGATATATAAACCCTTGTGTTGCCTTTCTCGCTTACCGCCTATAATATCTTACTTTCAAACTCTCTTTCAAAAAATTCTCTGCCTTTATTTTCTAAAAGCATTCTTCTCACATGGGGTCAGAGGATTGAGCATACGTTGTTAGGCTGTAGGCGACGCAATTTCGAGTTGGTTGACTCACTCGGCGCTGAGAGTGAGTATCGCACAATCGCTTGCAAATGTTCCAAGGAGATGCAATTGTGACTTATCCCACATCATCCAACCACCTTGTTTAACTTCCTCCAAAGTTTTCATTTTCATAATAAAGTAAACCAATAAGTATAAAAGCAAGAGAATAAAAAGTAAGAGAATAACATAAAGGGTGAATTTCAAATCAATTTAGGAATAAAATATTTGAGTTTCCATTTAATAGGTTGAATTAAGAAAAAGAAAAATAGTTCTCTAACCTCGATATAAAATATTACGGTAATCATACGAAATACCTCTTATTTTAAAATTTGTTAAAAAGAAAATCCTTAAATTTTGAAAAACTATTTTAAAATATTTTAGTTTTATTAAAACAAAGATAAAAATTGAATGAATGGAAAAAATTGAATACATGAAAATGAAATTATTTAATATTAAATAAAGGTATTGTTTAATTTTTTAATTTTTTAAAAATGGTTTTTATAATTCATTTTTATCTTTTTTTTTTTTTAATTTAGAATGGTAAATAATAAATAAATTTGAAGTGCTGATGGGTTGGGTTGGGTTGGGTTAAGATATATATTTTTAGACTCAATTCAATTATTAGAGTTAGTAAATTTTTTTAACGTTCTACCTTTTATAGATTATGAAAGATAATTAACAGAAAGAAGGTTACTCTTATGCTTTAAATTTGTATTTAAGAAATAGTATAATTTTAGACAATAATCAAGAAGACGTTACAAAGCGTGATAATCAAGATGTTACAAGAAAATCAAGAAGACGTTACAAAGATGAGGCGTTTCACTGATATAAAATGGGGAACTGATATCCAAACATTCCAATGTAACAAGCAAGAAGAGAAGAAAAGAATGACGGGACAAAGCTTGAGAAATCTCAAAATTGTGGTGTTCATCTTCCTAGCCCTTGCTTCTGGTACTTGATCCTTCATGCTTCTCCGTGTTGATTTAGATTGACAGATAGTATTAAAAAGAAGGTTTTTGTTTGTATGAATAAGTTTGTGTTACTGTTGCAGGATGGGTGGTGCAGACGGAGGGGCGGACCTGCTATAAACACAGTGATGCGTTTATAGGACCGTGCACTGAGGCAGCGTCATGTGCTGAACTTTGCATTACTTTTGAGGGGTGGGATAATGGATTTTGCTCGGGTGATAAATGCACTTGTACGAAGCAATGTGCCAAGTCCATGCTTTAATGGGTTTGTAATTCACCACAGTTGTTGCTATCTGAATGTAATAAGCGATTGTAATTCTACTGAATTGCACAACATGTTTACTCATCAAAGCTTCCTGCTTCCTTCTTCCATTTTATAATTTTTATCTCAACTCGTAAGTTCAAATTGATACAATTAAAAGCTTCGTTAGTTGCGTAAATTGAATGTTTAAAGTTTTTTTTAAATACATATATTTTTATTAATTTAATCAAAAAGATAATACTAGACTCAAAAGAAAAACAAAACTCATGGAAAATCCTAGAGATTTCTTTAAAATATTTTACTTTTTATTTTTTTAACATATTATTTGGTTCATTCATTTCCATTTGGATGCCAAGCAGATTACTATAGCCATTAGATCATACCTCATCGCTTACTGCCTCATAGGCTGTACACGCCATCATCATTCGATCCCGACAAGTCTATACAATCCGACCATTTTTTAATTTTATTATTTGATTCTTCAAATATCATGTCTTAATCATTTACATCTTTATTTTTTAAAGAAATCATTTAATAATTTTTAGAAAAAAAAAAACAAAAACAGTTTACCCTCGATCTTATGTTTATTTCTTTCACTTGATCTTTTATGGGTACTAAACCGTGACTGTTTTTTTTTTCTAATATTACAATACCAAAGATTCAAAAACTAGATCAACCCAACCCAACCCAATTGGTAAAATATAGGATGGATTGAATTGGTGGATTCAAATAAATGAAAACCGTACTAGATTTGGTTAATCTGTGAGTTATTTACTCAACCTGAATTTGTGGTTAATTTGTTGTTAATTTTAATATATAGGTATATATATAATTTGTAACTATTTTTTTATTGTTTATTTTTCAACCCTCCGAAGTATTCTTAACTCTTTGAAAAATAATTTTTTAAATATATATTAAAATTGAATGGTAAAACTTAATTAAATATTTGAAAATAAATAAATAAATTTTTATTAATTAAAATTTTATGGAATAAACCCCCAATCCAACCCAAAGAAGTTTATGGTTGAGTTCATTGTTTAAGAAATATTGTCAAATATAAAACATTAACATAATTTTTTTAGTACGAAAATGAAAAGCCACCTATGAAACTAATAATTGAAAACAATGAATACTACTGTCCTATCATAGCTTATGGCCATTCCAACATCCACAGTTATTATTGTAGTGCAGGGGCATTTTACCTCTACTTTAAAAATAAGGATAGTATGTGGCTGAAGAAATACTCAGTAATCATAGCTTATGGACTTTGTCGCTTCAAATCGAAAGTGTAGAGGTTGCGAAGCTTTCTCCCTCTCTTCCCAAATATGCACTCCGGCGACCTCATGCTTGATTCAGGCCACCGTTCGTTCACCAATCGCTCGAACAACACCAAAAACTCCCTAATGTGTTCCTATTGCTGACACACTCACCAAAGGAAGAACTGAGATGCGTTGTCGATTGTTTGCACCCTTAGATTTGTGGTTTCCCAATATATATGTACGGTAGAGCAAAAGGGTAAACGCTTTGGATGGTTTGAGAGAAGAAGTCGCAAGGTTGTGTAGAGGGCGTGGGCAGTAGAATTCACAATTTTCAACAAAATTCGAATTTTATTTTTCTTTTTCTTTTTTTCTTAAAGTAATTGTTGTTACAAAGCTGTCAACATTACATACATCCAGTCTCAGTGTGAAAAAATAATCATAGAGGTCATTATAGTAGTCGATTTCTAAACTTCTTTTTTCTCTACTTCAAATCATTGTGATTTCGTTGAAATCTTTCCAATTTGGTTTAAGGGAAAATAAGAATTGGTTCTTGTGTTTTAGGAATCCCATCATGAATCCGTTGTAAGAAAGTTCAAGAGGCAGTTAAAAAAGTGGCCAAAAGTTGGCTGCAAATGTAACGAGGGCTAGTGCAGTTTGACCAGGTAAAGGTGCAGGAACCCAAACCTTTCTATGGGGTTCAATTACTTTTTCTTCAACCTCGAATAATACTTTCGAGCAACAAACATTGTGACAGAGGAAGCCAAAATCATGCTAGCTACAATGCACTTAGTTGAGAATGCGAAGTTGTGTGGTGGAGTTTGAATTACTTGGACACCCAAGATGGTCGATGCACCGTGGACACATGGGAAATATTGAAACAAGAACTACTTTCTCAATTCTATTTGGAGAATATATAGATCCTCGCAAGGAGGAAATTAAGAGAACTAAAAAAACAAACCGGAAATATTCAAAAATACGTCAAACAGATCTTAGTGTTAATGTTGGACATTTGCGACATGTCCGAAAAAGATAAAATATTCTGCTTGGTCGAGGGATTGAAGCCGTGGACGGTTAAGAAAGAAGAAAACTAAATTATATATACAATCCAAGTTATGTATTTGATGAACTGAAACAGCTGTATAAATAGTTTCACCAACCAAACAAAAAGAGAAAAATTAGCTAATAAATAGTAACGGCTAACTAACTAATAAAATCAATACAAAAACTTGTAAATAATCCCACAAACTAAATCTTTTAACATCCTTCATTAAACTAAATGCTAGTAGCATTAGTTTATACTTGACTCTAAACAACCCCCCAACATATCACACATCTTCAAAAAAAAAAAAAATTAACATTTAAAAATTTGGTTATAATGTCTGTAACTTGATTTTGTGTACGAATATGAATCATCCTCACAACTCCTCGATCTAGAGCTTTTGGCAGCTTCTGTATAATGAATAGGATCACCTCCGGCAAGCAAGTAAGACTAGATATGTAATATTTTTGTGTTTCAAAAAAAACCTTCACCACTCTCATAATCATCCATCCATCTTGGTGGTCTCCTAATTCTTTTTTCAGCATCTCAGCAGATGAGTGTTATTTTGCTGACTCACATGAATCATCATTTATACTTCATTCACCAAGCTTTCAAATTTATTGCAAGTATCATTACTTAAGCTTATTGCAAGTATCATTACTTAATTCTAGTTAAACTGCAACTTTTTCTTGATGGGTTTTTTGCCAATCCCAACTATTTTCTTCCTCAAACATTACATCTCTACTAACAATTAGTTTCGGTAAGACTGGATCATAAAGTTTGTATGTCTTTGACTCCTCACTAACTCCAAGTAATACACATTTCAAACTTTTATCCTCAAGCATTGTTCTTTTGTTGTCTGGGATATGAACATACACAATACATCAAAAAATTCTGAAATGTGAAACGGATGGTTTATGTCCGCTCCAAACATCTTCTGGAGTTATATGCTTCACGGCTAGAGTGGGACTTCTATTGAGAATATGAACTGTCTAGTTTGCTGCTTCCGCCCAGAAACCGTTTGGTATCTTTTTCTCTGTCAGCATGCATCTAACCATATTCATAATTGTCCTATTTTTCCTTTCTGTCATGACGTTTTGTTGCGGAGTATAAGCTGCTGTCAATTGCCTTTGAATGCCTGATAACTCTCCAAAATTAGAGTTATATCAAGTCTTTTTATAGTTAATTTTGCACTCATACTCACTATTTTCTCATTAATTGCTCAATTTATTCTAATTAGTATACATGAAAATAGTTAATTATGGTTTAATATGAAAAGAAGATCAATTACATAAATTGAGTTTAATTGTACACTTAATTGAGATATTTAGTAAAATTTCAGAATATTTATGCTGAATCGTGATGTTGTAGCAAATCTGGAAACAACAGTGCTTGCAAGTCTGGAAATAAATTGTTGATCCTGATGCTGAAGCAATTCGGCATGCAAACTTTTCGGGGATGACATGGAAATTTAATCTACATCAACAATCCACGTGGGTCATTGACAACCAAATTAGAAACATTATAGGTGGACGATTTTATCATTTCTCAACCCTAAATGAGAAGAAACAAACATTATAAAAGGAAAAGAATACCTAAACTTTAGAGGAGAGCCACACTTTGGGGGAGAAAATCGGATTAGACAATAGAGCCTCTGCTGCTATGAACTGTTGTGAAACTAGAGAAGAAGAAGAAAAATCCTAATCCAGCAGCTGTTGACAGCAGAAGGAAAAGAAGACCAAGAAGGATAGGTTAGGGCAAAGAGGTAGACGTGAGAGCTCAAGGGAAGAGAACTTCCATTGAAGAACAACAACAAAGCGGGATAACTCTCTATTGTCCTTATTCTCTTTTCTTATTCTATCAATTTTACATGATTGAGATGTGGATTCCTCTTTTTTAATTCAGTTTGTATGGAGAACTAAACTTTATAGAGGAGGCTTGAGAGTTTTATATAGTTTAAGTATGTTGACGGTATGATTTTAGTTTATTAAAGAGTTGTTGTTAATGATTTACATGTGTGTTTAATTAGTACTTTACATACATAGTTGTTTTCTTATTCGGGAGAAGAGAGGGAGCAATGAAATCCTCTTTAATACTCTAGTTCCATTGCAAGGAGACTTGAAGGTAATCGAAGGGTTAGAAATAATTCTTCTCCTAAAGCCTTGTCAATAGAAATTACAACGATTATGGAAATAATCACCATGCATAACCCTCGAAAGTGGGCTTGAGAATCTAGTAAAAGGAACTAAAATCGACCACAAAACTCAACAACTTATCTATTTAATCTCTCTTAGCCGAACCTTCCTCATTATAGTTGATTTTCTCATCATTTTATTTTTTTCGACTTACACTCTACATTAGTTTTGTTTAATTAGTCAAAATCACCAACACTCATTAGAATGTTACCCAAAAACTCACTTAATATCCAGCGATAAAACTAACCAAAAAGATAGGTTCTCTGTGAAATCGATAATTTACTTATTACTTGCTACTTGTGATAGTGTATACTTGCACTTATTCTTGTGAAT
This sequence comes from Cucurbita ficifolia, assembly GCA_033971965.1. Classification (NCBI taxonomy): domain Eukaryota; kingdom Viridiplantae; phylum Streptophyta; class Magnoliopsida; order Cucurbitales; family Cucurbitaceae; genus Cucurbita; species Cucurbita ficifolia. Next base: position 14,139,952 of record CM066965.1, on the reverse strand, counting down.
TTTACATCATTCTATTATATACATCGACAAGCGATCAAGTTTTTGGCATCGTTGCCGGGGAACCTAATTTGGTTATTTTACATGTAGATTTTTGTGAGTTGGAGCCAAAAAGAAGTCATAGTAAGCTAAATTTTCTACTGCTAAATTTACTGCTGCAGAATTATATTTTCTACTGCTGAATTTACTACTGCAGAATTATATTTAATCCGGGGTGGAGAAACCATCCAAACTTCTCACGGAAGGGACAAGACTCATACAATCAACAAATGCAACTGAAAGCAAATTATCCTTAAGGATTTGGATTACAAAATTAAATGACATATGGTTCTCAGCAAGTAACACCCAAGGGAAAGAAAATAGCCAAGCTCAATACACACTGGGAACATCTCTTGAGAGCCTAATAAAGGAATATATGGCAAAAAATGATGCTGTGATACAAAGTCAACAAGCATCATTGCAAAATTTGAAAGTTCAAGTAGGTCAATTAGCAAATAAGTTGCGAAATAGACCTCTTGTTAAGCTGCCAGCAGACACCGAAACGCCAAAAAGAGATGGGATGAAGCATTGTCAAGCAATAGAATTGAGAAGTGGGAAAAAAATACCTAGCAGGAGAGAAAAATTAAAGAACACAGTGATAGTCACTCTCAAGAAGCTGCTGATATACAGTAGAGAAAGGAGGAAGCTGTTGTGCAGAAAGAGCGCAGTAAAAATTATGTAGAAGTTGTTGTGAAGAAAAAACACAACAAAAATTATGCAGAAACTGTGGAGCCTCCTAAAACACAAACAGTAGTCAGCAGTGGACAAAAAAGCATAACATACTGAGAATGTTTGTTTAATCCACCACACCTAAATGGTGTGAAAGTTATCTTATTTATAATAAGATAAATTACAAGGATATGTAAATAGCAATAAATGAAAATAACAATAAATGGAAAGATACTGTGCTAAGAAGGCAAATATCTATATTCGCCTTATAATAAAATATCAAATATGATATATATGGTAAACTATAATTTATTACTAAATATCCTTAACACCCCACCGCAAGCTGAGCGTCGGATTTGAACGAACGTGAAGCTTGGATCTGAAAAATTCAAAGAGAGGTTGAGAAACACTTTTCGTGAAGATGTCAACAACCTGGTTCGAAGGAGACATAGAGAAACACTTTCTTGGCCATCGAAAATTGCAGAGGGATCGCCGCTTAGCGGCGATGCTACCTTGGCTTCGGCGAGAATATGTCTAACCCATGAAGAGGGATTGTCGCTCAGCGACGATGCTGCCTTGGCTCTGGTGAGAATATGTCTAACCCTAAGAAGTAGAAGGGGAAATCTAGAGCAAGGGACAAAGACAATGTTGAAGCCGTAAGAGTCGCCATATTGGGCGAAGGAGCCAATTTTGGCGAGAAGGGCAGCCGGAAGAGTCGCCACATTGGGCGAAAGAGCCAATTTTGGCGAGAAGGGCGGCGGCAACTTGGTTGGCAAAGATGCCAGTGCGGCAGCAACTTGGTTGGCAAAGATGCCAGTGCGGCGCCCAGATTCCAAAGGTAAATCTCTGCAGAAGGTCGATGGGCTTATCGAGATTCTATATATTTTCGAAGAGAGTGCTGATGAGGATCCTGAGATTAGGGTTTCCGTGAAGGATGAAGGATGAAGGGAAGATTGAGAAGAAAATGAAAGAGGCTATGTTTGGAAAAGATGAGGTTGTATGTACAGACTATGGTGAAGGATGATTTGGAGGTCAAAAGGGCGGAGCCGAAGAGTAATCAAGCGACTCCGCTTGCGGCAGCCATGACGACTGCCCCTGCAGCGTCAAAGCCAGCAGGGGTGGTGGAGAAGAACAATAGAAGATTCAAAAGCCATTGAAAAGAAAGGATCGGGGTTGTTAAACCGAAAGGGCTCTGATACCATGAGAATGTTTGCTTAATCCACCACACCTTGGTGTGACAGTTATCTTATTTATAATCAAATAAATTACAAGGATATGGAAATAGTAATAAATGGAAATAACAATAAATGGAAAGATACTATGCTAAGAAGGCAAATATCTATATTTGCCTTATAATAAAATATCAAATATGATATATATAGTAAACTATAATTTATTACTAAATATGCTTAACACATACACACCAGCACCTCCTTTTCTACAAAGAATAGAAAGGAAGAAGGAAGAAGCCCACTTTGAGAAGTTCATGGATATATTTAAGGAAATTCATATAAACATACCATTAGTGGAAGCTTTGAAAAAAAATGTCAAATTATGTGAAATTCTTGAAGGATGTGCTCACCAATAGAAGAAAGTTGGAAGAATTCAAGGTGGTACCATAGTGAATGAAAAACAAGATCCCACTGAAGGAGAAAGACCCCAGTTCATTCATAATTCCAATATCAATTGGAGGGACTGAAGAAATTCTTCCACAGAAGACGGGGGAGCAAACTGTACACATTTGCTTAAATGCTAATGTGCATGAAGATTTGAGTGACACTGATGTTGATGAGCAAGAAGTTACTCAATCAAGCGAACCTGGTGAAAAGGAAATAGCATCTCAACGACTTAGACGGTCAAAAAGAATCCAAAAGTCAAATCCAAAGTATGTCGATATGGTTATTATAGAAGATGAAGTTAAAAAGCCAGAGATGTATGAAGAATCATCACAAAATATGGCTTGGCAACAGGCAATGGAAGAAGAAACTATAGCTTTGGAGAAAAATCAAACTTGGGAACTAGTGCCAAGATCAGGAGATGTTAAATCTATCTTTTGCAAGTGTATTTACAAAATAAAGTGTACCCCCGGATTGATCAATCGTGAGATATAAAGCTCAGATTGTAGATCTAGGATTATCTCAACAATATGGACTAGACTATGATGAAACGCTTAGTCCAGTTGCAAAGATCAATATCGTACAGGGTCCTCCAATACTTGTGGTAAATAAAGATTTAAAATTATGACAGATGGATATGAAGAATGTTTTCTTGCACGGAGAGTTAAACAGAGAGTTCTACATGGACCAACCGAAGAAATTTGAGAATGAAGTTAGAGTCATTAGTCAGTATATGCAATGTCCGTAGAAGCCTTATTTGGATGCTGCTTGATGGACCTTGAGATATGTCAAAGGTACAATATATTACGATTGTTTGTACAAAAGTAGCGAAGACCGCAAGTTAGCTAGATAAAGTGATGTAGACTATGAAGGAGACCACGATACCCAAAGATCAATCACTAGGTATGTATTCGAGGTTGATTCGAGAACAATTTTTTGGTGTAATAAAAAACAACCAACAGTATCATTGTCAACTAGAGAAGCAGAGTACAGAGCAGCAACTGGAGCAGCTCAGGAAAATACATGGCTAAAACTCTTGATGGAATATTGGCACTAGAAAATTGAATATTCAATACCACTTCATTGCAACAACCAATCTGCGATTCGCCTAGCAGAAAATCCAGTGTTACATGCTAAAACAAAGCATGTGGAGGTACACTACCATTTCATTAGAGAGAAAGGCCTAAAGGAAGAAATCGAAATGCAGCAGATCAAGACAGATGACCTAGTGGCAGACTTGTTTACAAAAGGGTTGAATACTTGCAAACATGAGAGTTTCCGCTGTCAGCTTAACATGGTGCAACGAATGAGAACTAGTGTTGAGGCGGACTGTTAAAATATCATCACTAGCCCAATAGAGTTAAGCCCAACATTGTATGTTAGAAAAATGATTTAGAAATTTTAGAAATAAATTTAGTAAAATGATTTACGAATTTTAGGAATAAATTTAGGAAAATGATTTAGATAGTTCAGGAAACCGGTTGAGAAATTTTAGGAATAGATTGCCTATCATCTAGCATGAATACTCTCCCACCCTACTTAGTTTATCATCCCAAGAAATAAAAAGCACAAACTGCAGTACTATTCTACAGAGTGTCTTGTAATCTCTTCTCGATTGGTCTTAATAAAGTGTGCGAGTGTTTTCCATGGAGAGTTATGTTCAACACCATGTCCTTCCCTTGAAATGTCTTTAGTCCAACATAACTTAGATGCCCATATCGTCAATTTCATGTTCTTGCGGGATCTTCTATAATAGCTTTGAAGTAGGATTGTACCTTTGATAGATATTTAACAAATAGAGTAAACATTCTATTTATTGTCATTGAAGTCTCTGCAATCAGCTCTCTGTCAGGATTATTCTTCCCACGTCCTCCTTTTTGTATAAGAATTGCAAGACTTTTTTTTTTTGGCAGCTGTTCGATGCTCAACAAGTTCTCCTTCAAGTCTAGTACATTAAATACCTTGGTGATTATTTGCATAATCTCATTTACTTTAAACTTTGCATTTCCTTTGTCCATCAGAGCCATATTTGAGTTGTCACCCAGCTTCACAGTTTGTTGAAACTTCTCATCAATATGATAGAAAAGTTCTTTCTTTCCACACATGTTGTTACTGCATCCGGAGTCAAGAAACCAAATGTTCTTCTTTTCAGCTTTCTTCTCATCTACATAGGTCATTAATAGCATCTATTCATTGGTTTCTGCATAATTTGCTCTGTCATTCTCCCTTTTAGGAAGCTCATATTGGTACTGTCCTAATCCATGGAAGTTGTAACATTCCACAGTTGATCTGTCAAAGTTTTGTCAACATCTTCCTCTACCTCGTCCTCGAAAGCCACCGCGTCCTCTTCCTTTGCTTCAAAAACTTCCATCATATGTGACTTTTAGAGATTGTCCTTCCTCACAAACATGGTCATTCTCGCATTTCTCGTGCACTAAGATACTACTTTGTAACTCATCAATGGATGAGGAATCCAGATCATTAGACTCCTCAATCGAGCAACCGACATAGTCGAATTTAGAAGTCAAAGATTTTAGGATCTTTTCTATGATGTCAATGTTTGTCATCTTCTCCCCATGAATTTTCTTTCTATTGGAAATTATGAGAGTTCGAGCAAAGTAGTCTGACACTAATTCTCCCGTATTCATGTGAAGAACCTCCCACTCTTTGCAAAGAGCTTGCAATTGTGCACGTTTGACTTATGTTGTTCCCTGGTACTTTTGTTTCAAGAAGTCCCAAATATCCTTAGTCGTGTCTTTCTTCAGAATGGTTTCTAGAGTTGGACGATCTATGGGTTGGAAGAGATAGTTTTTGACTTTTAAATCCTTCAACTTGAGATCTTCAATTGCTTTCTTTTGTCCTTCTAAAAGAACTTCTCCTTCTACGGCAGAAATTCCTTGCTCCACCAGAGTCCAATATTATTTTGATCTAAGAAGGTTTTCCATCATCATGGACTAGTGATCATAATGTCCATCCAACTTTGGAATCGATGGCTGCACAAAGCTACTCTCCGTCGCCATATTACTCCTCTCATCCTGAAAAGGCTGCTACTTTTCAAGGTAAGCAGGCTTTGATACCAAATGTTAAGAAAGAAGAAAACTAAATTTAATATATAATCGAAGTTATGTATTTGATGAACTGAAACAGCTATATAAATAGCTTTACAAAGCAACCGAAAAGAGAAAAATTAACTAATAAATGGTAACCGCTCATTAACTAATCAAATCAAAACACAACCTCCTAAATCAAATCACAAACTAAATCTTTTAACATGGGCAAAATCCAAACTATATGAGTAGCGAGTTCAAAAACTTTTCACCGACCTAAGCACTAAACAGTCTCACAATGTAAGATGAAATTCACCCTCCTTGAGCGGGGGAAGTAGAAACTATCAATCCAACTCTTCTAAGTGCGAGGGAGGTGAGAGAATAGGCACGAAAAGTAGAGACCATAGACCCTCCCAAAAAAGATATGAGAACTCATTGAGAGGGCTCCATCAAAACCAGTACAACCGGCCTCCCCTGACCTATTTCATATGTAAGGGGGTCCATAGAGCATATGACTGCCGGAGTAAAGCAGCCATTCAGGACATACAACAACTCCATGTACCACTTTTTTTACCAGCCTAAGTTATCCTCAAAGTAAGCACGTTGACAAGAATGTGTGGCAAAATTTTCCTTTTAGCTTGAGCATAAGCCGAGTAGAGCAAACCAAGTTGCAATGTCTTGAGTCGGAAGAGCAAACATGTGATCCTGTGCATGCTAGCTCGTCTACAAGCAAACAAGTTAAGCGGAATACTACGAGAGCATAACAGTTTCAATTGGAATTCCAAGATGATGACCATGTTTTGATCAAGGTGAGACCAGAGCAGTTTCGATTTTGAGGAAATAGGGACCAAAGACTAGTGCGAAAGTGCGAAAGTACGAAGGGCTCATCGAAGTCATCGATAAAGTCGGAAAGATTTCATGTCACCTTTAACTACCGACATGGATGAATATTCACCTTGTCATCCATGTAAGTAGCTTGAAACCATATCATCCAGACGGTGACGACCATCAAGCTAATTAAGTGATACGATCTCAAGTCACTATAAATGATACAAGCAAAAAAGAAGTAGAAGAGATCTTGGCTGAACGAACACATCACATCGACAACACTAGGAAAAACGTACAAGAATTTCTAGTGAGGTATAAACGGCTATCATAGGCAAAAAAATAAGCTAGGAAAGCACTGACGACAGAAGTCGGCTGCAGTTTAGATAAAAGAATTTGAAAAGGTGAGACAGTTGATGGGGATGTCAACCAATTAAGTGGGAGAGGATGTCACAGTCATGCTTGTCCAAGGCGTATTTTCCATGGCCGCATACCCAACCCCTTGCGTTGTATCACTATCGTACTTTCCTTTATCGCTTTCATGATGTCTAGTAACTCTTTTATATTTCATAAGTGTATGATGTTTTGGCATAATTATGTCTACGCTTGGTAGATCTGAGATGCCTCAAAATTTACTATAGGGGGATGCAACTAGTCGTCAATTCTTCCTACCCAGCGTTATATGATATATAAGCCCTTGTGTTGCCTTTCTTGCTTACCACCTATAACATCTTACTTTCAAACTCTCTTTCAAAAATATCTCTGCCTCCGTTTTCTAAAAGCATTCTTCTCCAATGGGGTCAGAAGATTGAGCATACGTCGTTAGGCTATAGGCGACCCAATTTTGAGTTGGCTGTAACAACGGTACTAAAAAAAAGAATCATAATAGTAATAATTAAATAATTAAATAATTAAAATAATAACCCTAAACTAATCCCCACTAACCCCTCTTCCACTCCCAACTATCTCTCCTCAACCAACTCATCAGTCAAAATCTCAAATCCATAATATAGGATATCCTGAAAAAAGAAAAAAATACCAACAACCAGATTTACAAATAGAGCTAGAGATTTAATTATTGGATAGAGTTATTGGAGTGGAGAGAGATCTTGCTTTGTTATTACGGTAATTCATATTTCAGATCTCCTATTCATTTATCAATTTACCCAATCGTGTTAGAATAAGATTTCCTTTTCCTTTGTCTAATTATTCAGAATCAGATCTCTTGTTCCTTGATCCGTTATTTAGATTTTGGTTATCATGTTAGGTTATAGAAAATAACTATAATTGATGAGGCCAATATAACATAATAAAAAAAATAGAGAAAAAAAAATGAAAGATTTGGGAGAAGAATTTATCATCACGTCAGAATAAGATTTCCTTTTCCTTTGTCTAATTATTCAGAATCAGATCTATTGTTTCTTGACCCGTTATTTAGATTTTGGTTATCATGTTAGGTTATAGAAAATAACTATAATTGATGAGGCCAATATAACATAATAAAAAAAATAGAGAAAAAAAAATAAAAGATTTGGGAGAAGAATTTATCTGTGATATCTGTGGATTTAGATGTTAACAGAATTAAAAGAAGAAAAAAAGGAAATACAGTGAACGGAAAGATTTGGAATGAAAATTAAATACAAGAAAAATACAAAGAAAAGACTAGATAGAGGATAGAATACTGTTAACAAAATAAGAATGAAGAAAGAAAAGAGAAAATAAGAGAGCAGGAAAGAAAGGAAAGAAGAAATACAGATAAGGCCAAAATACAAAATCAAAAAAAAAAAAAAACACAAAATCAAAAGAAAAGAAAAAAACATATAAAGAGAAAAATAAAAGAGAAAAGTTGAGAGTAAGAATCCATTAGAATTGATCAATAATATGATTGAGTAAGAATAGATTAAAAAAATTGGCCAAGAATATCTCTAAATAAAAAAAATTAAGAAAAAGAAAAAGCACCGAAAAATATCAAAAGACACGAAAGTAGTCACTCAAAATAAAAAAATAGAAAATGAAATCTTTAGAATATATATATATATAGATATTTAGATGTATATTATAACTTTCCCGACTTTATTCATGCAAAGTCTTTAATTGTAAGATCCGAACTTCCATGAAAAGTTTAAAATCTAATTCTACCTTTAACTTCGAACTCTCGAAATTTTATTGAGAGTCTTAGAGACCAAAGTTCGAGATGAGGCAAAAGAGAAAAAGGATTAGAAATAAAAGAAGAACTTAAGAAAAATATAAAAGAAAAATGAAAAATGATGGAGAATTAGAAATATGGCCAAAGTCAACCGAGAGGGATAATCTAGTCATTATACCCTCCCTTCTCATTAAGCACTCAAAATTGAGGTTAGTAGTAGTTAATGAAAAAGGAAAAAAGAAAAAAGAATAGAAAAAAGGAAAAAGAAAAAGAGAAAGTCCTAGAGAGAGAAAGAAAGGTTCTAGAGAGGGAGAGGGAGGTAATCGCCGCTCCGGCAACAAGGAGTCCGATTTCGGCCGAGCCTTCTTTACGAAATCTTCACAGAA
>CM066965.1:14110238-14131127 GCA_033971965.1 Cucurbita ficifolia | reverse complement strand
TATGAGCCCTTATTTTCTCTAATTTGTATTTACATGCATTTATTATATTTGGAGTTAGTGTTTAACTTTATTAGGTTAAGGGTTAGTCTTTTTTGGCCATATATAAAGGCATGGAATATTCAGTTGGAAGAAGAATTGTGGAATAAAGCAAACCTTTGTGTTTCGTATACTTTTTGGTGTTATTGTTTTTCAAACCTTGCTTTAGATTTGATGTTTAAAAAAACCGATTCATTGAATTAGTTTTGATCAAGCTAATTCTGGAGATCGCTTGGGAATCTAGAGTGACCATCAAGATTCCGAGTTCGATGAAATAGAAGGTCATTCATTCTAACCAGCTCCTGGTTGAATCATCTGTTAAGTAGCTTTCTCTATAACTTTGTCAGGTCTAGGAAGACCTCTACGTTTGCAAACCTAGCATTGTTGCGATTATCACTTGGTACTGGTAATTTTCTGTCTTGTTCCAAGCAATTTGATACTTTTTTACAGCTGTCAGCACATTTTTGTATTTCCGTTTGAACTCTTCACAAATCCTTTTTTTCTAGAACCAAAAAATCGATCGAGTTTAGTACCAACTTTTTTTGCTAGGTTTCTAAACTACTCTTTTCTTTCGTTTTTTACATTATTTCCGGGTGCCGGATTATTAGCTCGTTGCTTGATGTCGTAAAGTTTTTTCTTATAATATTCTTATCAGGCTTTCTTGCTTTTAAATATTTGTCTTATTTTGCTTTTTTATTTGACTTCGTCTCGTTCTTTTATCACGTCATTTGCTTGTCAAGTGTACACTCTACCGTCTTACGTATCCATACCCGTTCGGAGCTTTTCCATATAAATACTTTTTCTGGTTTTTCCTGCTATTACTGCTGTTCGTTTTAGCTGTTTATCTCCATTCCCATAATCCTTCAATAGTTGATTGGAGCTCAATCACGTAACGAATTAGATTGGTCGCGCTACGTCTTGACTAGATCACAAGTTCAATTGCAGAACGGTGATGGTGATATAAAGTGGTTCCTTCCTAGACCAATGAAGAGCTTCCAACTCGCAGCCCCCATCGTAAAGTGCTGATTCTACCCCTTTTCTCTGGGTGCAACGTTTTGGATATATGCGCCATCTGTAGCACCTTTTCGTAACACTACAAACAAAAAAGTGAAATTTGATTAATGATTGTTCCTTTTATATTGTTTTTCTCTGTTACTCTTTTATAAAAAGTAAAAAGGTACAGCTTATCGTGTAAAGAAAAAGACGACCTTTTTAGTTGACTAACGTCTGTTATATCACATACTACCTCATTCATCTGGAAGTCGCAAGACGGAAAACCTGATCATCCTGGGATTGACCATCACTAGAGGAAGCCTCTTGGGATTGAGTATTTCCAGAGGCGAGTAGGCTCAATGCGGATTTGATAGGAAGAAAGACTAGTGTCATTGTTTGGGTGACATTGGAAGGAAGACACCGAATTGAGCTTTGAAGGACATAAGAAGCCGATATAATAAAGGTGATATTTGGCGGATAATTGAGAAAATCTTCCTCACGAAGAGAATTTCTGAGCTATTTTTCTCTTCTCTATTCTTGTTTTGCGTGAATGGGCGAGATTTATTTAAAGGAACGAAGGCTTGAGTTGATAAGAATTTTTCCGCAGAAACAAAGACAGACCAGATTTTTAGTTACTAACGTCTGTTTAGATCCTCATACTACCTCTATTTTCTATCATGAGTCGCAAGACGGAAACCGATCTTCTGAGATTGAACAAGCACTAGAGTGTAAGCTCTCTTGGATTGATGTCATTTCCAGAGGCGATAGGCTCAATGAGGATTTGAATGGAAAGAAAACGAGTGTCATTTATTTTGGGGGAGTGGGAAGGAAGACACCGCATCTGAGCTTTGAAGGACATAGAGAAAGCCGCTATTATTATACTAGGTGATATTGTCGGATTACATTGAGTAAACTCTTTCCCCACGAAGAGATTGCTGAGGCCTATCTCTCTTCTCTATTCTTTTGGCGGATGGGCGTAGATTTATTAAAGACGAAGGCTTGAGTTGGGAATGAGACTTGATGGGGGTCTATATGATAGAAGGTATTGAAACGATTATATAATTTTATGAATTTGACTATTTCTATAAGGAACTTGGAATGTTAAGCCTCTATGGAGAGGTTGAGAGGCTACGAGGTATAAAAGGAATGGGTACTTTTTTTTGGGAATTGTGTGTGGAGACTTGTGTTTTAAAACAAAGGTTGACAGGCTGATTTTTACTGAAAGGGGGAGATACATCTGATTGATTAGTATGTAATAGCGGGAAGAGACTTTATGAAGCGATGAATGGCGCTGAGAACGAACACAGGCTGCCTTAGTAAGGATATGTTATGGGGAAAGACTATATGTTTTGTTTTGTGACATTTTTGATGAGAACCTTCTTGCGTTTTTCTATGCCAACATTTGCTTTGTGGTTTGGATTTGTGATGTCTTTCTGGTATATCGAGAAATTCCAGAAAATTCGTAGACCCTTTATTCTTAGTAACCTCATAAACATCTAATAGATAAGCAATGTGAAATTTAGCCTTGAGAGACTATAGAGGATTCTATCATCATGAATTGTTTCCTTGGTGTGTATCAACATGGAAACCGAAGGAGATGCCCACGATTGCTAGATCGCATTCCCTGAAAGAGAAGTTGATCACCTTTGGTCCGCACGCACAAAAACGGAAAGTGACTGGACAGAATAAGTGACTCAGGGTATAAAGCCAGGTCTGTTTATCTCCGTAAATACCCACGGCTGCAAGCATATAATGGGATTTGCACAGTTCCGGCAAAGATTCACTTATAGTCCCTCACCCCAAAAAAAAACTGACATGAAGGTATAGAATCTGATGGAAGAAAGAGAAAGAGGACAGTTCTTCAGAAAGAAATTAGAACCTTCTATTTTGAAAGAAGGTCAATCTCTTTCGTACCGTTATCAGTGATGATGGAGCTTAAGCGGCTTATATTGGTTGTGGCAAAAGATTTTGCTGAGTCTTTTGGTTATGTACTGAATAAGAGTAATTCTCGATAGGTTCCTGATAATGAAGGTTTTATCCCCGGGTATCAAAGTATCCGTCTATCAAAGCAGGGCTATATTCTTCCTCGCTCGTTCGGATAGCCTGCTCTCCATTTTCCGAAATGGATTGCACGATGCATAAGGATTTCTTCTCCATCCATCATCAAGACTGGCTTGTATACCACAAATCAAAAATACCTAACATGGATTGAAGATAGCGGGTGATCTTGGGCTTGATATTAATCAAACCCAAAACCCCCTTTCCCGCAAATAAGATTTGTAAGAACTTCTTAAAGTGTGAGTGTTTCTAGGATCCTTAGGAAGAGTCTAACCGAATAATGATGTCTGTTATTGCCTAAAGATATTGTAAGAAATGAAACCCTCTTAGCGCATGGACAATGAATGTTATTGATTACCTTGTTCTTACGGGGCATTTATTGAAGAGTAGGATTTGGCAAGGGACAGCATTATATATATTGAGCTTACTTTCTCGTAGGCGTTACATGGAGGAAGACTTTTGATATCAGGAAGAAAGGTGGAAGACGAGGTCCTATCCAAGCAGATCAATGGGAAAGACGCATATACTAATACTTAGAAAGAGCTGGAAGAGGAATTAGATATAAAAAATAACATAATAACTAAAAACAATGCTATGCTCCGTTGTATAACGGTTCCCCAGTCATAAAAAAAGAGTATGATTAGGACATCTTTTCCCCTTAATAATGTGTTATTATTGTGCCGTATGGCTGTTCCTGTAGAAGAAGAAAGATAAAACCCATAACGGCTTCTCCTTTTCCTACACGGAATATAGATTCAGTCCTCCTTGAAAGCATTTTGAGGGTTAGAAGATCACTTCGATTCGTCTATCTGGACAAGTCGTTTCATGATCAAGCTCTTTCAATAAGTAAAGTGGATGTCTAGGTTTTAAGTCTTATACAAGATGGGCGCTGAATCCAAAAGATTTTCCGAAGCATTGAAGGGGATTGTACGCATTCTCTTTCTTTCTATTATTACTACTTACTCTTGCATTGGTCAGGCTTGATGCTAAGAGCTTCCATTGGTTTTCATTGGCTGGTCACAATCACACAGATCACCTATCATCCTTCTCACACAGAAAGCTTCCTTAAAAATAGATAGGCATAAGGATCGCTTTTTTTGCATGCTCCAGTCTGAAGTATAGCTAAGACCGTGACTTATGAATAGATCTCCTGTTAGGCTCGTCCATCTTGGAATGCCTGTATTTGCTAGTCTAGTCATGCCAAACGTGAATATTCGCGTATAAATGATCTTTTGATGTGATAGGATGATATCATGGGCGTTATCTCAACCGTCTCATGGGGATAACACCTCCATGTTATTGAGTGGAATTGCCTTTCCGGAGTTGCAGCAAGAAGCAGCAGCTGGGTGATGATTAGCGACCATTTGCAGTCAAATTGGATCCAATTCAACCATAAGAAATGTTCGGAATAGTGATTGTGTTCAATGAGAGTGACAGTTAATTGTTTCCTCCATTACCCGGAATATAGGCGGCCTATGACAGAGCTAACAAATGTATTATTCGGTAATAAAACTTTCGGGGTGCACATATTCAAGCTGCATCCTAAGGCATGTTGAAATGCATTCCCAACTCAGTCTCTCATATGAATCGCGCGCATATATATCACGTAACTTCCTTCTGTCTAGTAAGCTCGAGATGCCTCAGAAAAGGATTTGTTTTAGTGTCATCTCATCTTAAACGGCGCAAAGACTAACTTGGGAAATCACTCAATCACTACGGACAGCAAAAAACGTCTTGGGGTAAACGAATGTCTCCTGAAGCATCTACTGCTGACTCCACTCTAGCGCTCTGGCTTCAAAACCGTAACGTAGCTACAACGAAAGTTTTCTACCCTTTCAAAATAAGTCTCTTTTATTTCTCGATATCCGGGCATTCCTTTTTTTTTTCCCACCAGCTGTAACCCATTTGTGATTTTCTGTAGCTGCATTCTTCCTGTCATCAACATTTTGTTTTTTCAAGTGCTTTTTCTCTAATTTCCCTATACCACAGCTGAAGAGAATCAGCATAGCTACAAAATCGTTTTCTTCAGAAGTCTTGAGATGGTGAGGACTCTTGGCTCCTTAAAGCGCTTTGGCCGGCATCTTGTTGTAGATTTTCAGCTTGGCTTGTAGTGGTAATTTCCCATCCCTCATGCACATCAAGAGCCATTATGGCCATCGTCCGATTGTCCCATATGCCACGCCCACTATCTTTATACTTTTATAGGGGATATATGGCAAAGGAGACGCAAAGCCTAAAATTCTCATATCTATAATTCTTTCTTTGCGGTATCATCCTGATCCTTTAAGAAGCGAAAAATCAAAGGCTAGTTCTTTCTTTATCTCTTGATTCCGTGATATAGTCATAAGGCAGATATTGTATACCCCTTCCTTTTGGTCTCCGACAGGCATCTCCCCATGAATTACGGAATTGTTTGAAACAATTTGTGTAGAATCATCCATAACCAACAACCCATGACCACGTCGTAGTTCTTTATCCCGTTTAGATGGCATAGGCAAATTTAACCTGCCCTTTTTCATTGCATCATTCCAGCTTGATGAATTATATCCAATAGGAATCGTATGGGCTATAAAACCTCTTCCATCTTGCTTATTATGCTCATATTCGTTCTGTCGAGAAATGAACCTATCTCAGATTATATAGAGATGTATATGACCTGTCGCTTTTTGTGATACAAATCATGTCTTTTGAGTAGTGAGTAGGCTCGAACTTTAATACAGAAATGTAGAATATTTATATTAATCGTTCATACCTATATACATAATACATATACCATACAATAGATGGTACGATGTTTTATCTATAAAAGATTGTATCCCCCATCCCGATTTTTAGTATTCTTCCTTGACTTAATAACTTGGATAGTCATTTAATCAGAACTTTCCTGACTTTTCGTAACTGTATGCGTTGAATACATATAGTTATCAACTCGAGGGACGATTCTTTTTGATTTGACGATTTTCCTTATAATGGTCTTTGATCGTTTGCATTTGGCTGGTAAAAGAATTTCGATTGGACCATGGGGGATGAACCAATCATCAATTAGGTTCTAGTCAGGGGTGGTCTTGTGTTGGTCATTGATGATGGTTAATTGTCCATATTCAGATTAAGGAGGATCATAATAGTGATCAACGGGGATACAAACCCTAGTAATCCGGCTGATACGTAGGGGCCGTGCTGAGATGAAGTGCACGGAATCTTGATGTATTATCTGCAGATGATTTTATTGGTGGTTGAATGGCCTTGTCCTGTAGGAGGGAGGGCGGCACCTCTTACCAATCAGTGTTTAGTAGAAGAAGCGTTAAGGGATTTGGCACTCGACATGGTGGAGAGGTTGAAGCTTAGTATAGTGCTTTGCGTAAGTCGATAAAATCGAAGGTGTAAATCCTTCTTATTGAAGCTTTTAAGGAGAGTGCTGTGGAGCCCTGGGAGGGAACGATAAGAATATGTCAATTTATCTCTCAACTGAAACTACTCAAAAGAAAGATGAGTTCTGCTATGGGATTCTTCGACACCAATCTTATCCTGCTCTGGCTTTTTCCTTGTTCTTACCGGAATCTAAATGTGGTAATCCACTCGTTTTCCGAAAGGGAGCGAAGGCAGCAGAGCACTAAACTAGCTCCTGGCCTTATTTCTTTCATTCCCTTATGTTGACTTCATTGCTTAATTCATACCGTCACGGACTCCTGTTTCGTATTTCCTCACACTCTGTCTTCCCTGTGGACCAGTACCAAAGTAGAACGAGATCGCCTCGGAGACTGCCATCACCCCGGCAGATCTAACGGCTCCCAGCCCCGGGGTTCAATCCCTCTCTCCTGGCCAGAAGCCCCCTTCCTAAAACTAATTCAGGCGGTTCAGTCAGTAGGTGAAATCTCATCTTCTCTCTTCCTATCAGATATCAGCCATAAAACCTCTGTCGGATAGAAGCCTACCTACTATACCGGGCTCATATCTTTAATTGATTTCGGACCATAAGCTAACCTTAAATCAATAGTGCCCGTACCCCATGTCTTTATCATCCCTCGTCTAAACGAAGCATCGATGAGTGTTTTGGGAAATGTTAAAGAAAGAGATGCAGAATTAGAAAGTGATCTTAAAGTAGTATTCCTTACTTGCAGGAAACTCACTATCACTACATATAGTATGAAAGGGCGGAATACAAAATTAAGGATTCCACTAGCTTTGAGCTCGTCCGTAGTTCAGGTTGAACTTTGTTCCGGTGGTATCCTGTATATAGTGTCAATGGCCGATTTAAAGGAAGGAATTGATAGAGTACAGGCTTAAAGGTGTATATCCATGACAAGCTTTTCTTACAGTGCCCTCGACCCCCCAAAACGCGACTACCCTTTTCTCTACGCCTACCGAGCACTGAGGCCTGACCGAATGCATTTGCTTTCAAGAGTGAACCTGCGAAAAAAGAGTTTCCTACGAAAATAGCTATGGTAACTTACCTCCCGCTTTATCTTTATGATCCTTGCCACGTACTGTTCCTCGAGTCGAGTATGTTCGCGATCTGTCTCCTAGCTCTAGTTTTAAGGTCCGTTTAGTACTTCTCGCTTTAAAGGAGAAGAGATAGATCGCTTATGGGAGCTACATAGCGAGATAAATTGAGGGCGCGCTTCACTGAGTTAGTGAGGCGACTGAACGAAGGGTTCAGGAAGTCTCTCCCCCACTGACTGATGGCACTCAACTAAAGGTCTGGGCTGCCGAGAATAAGAAATGTTTATGACAGGACTAAGTAAGGGACGAGACAAAATCTTATCTTTGGCTTGATAGTATTAACTTCCCTTGTTCAGGCCTTTTCGTTTAAATAGTCCGGTGTTATTCGAGTTCCTGCTGTAAGCCTAATAAGGTTCTTTATTCCTCTGCATTTCCCCAAAAGTCTCTCTTGTGACTGCAACAGCTGCTTTCTGGCCTTTGTTTGGAAATATAGCGGTTCTGTAGGAGAGGAAATCCAACAAAAAGAAGATCAAAGCCACCTTAGATAGAAATGACAATAAGGAACCCATCTAGAAAGATAGGATTTAGAGCATCCCTTCTGGATGAAGTAGAGTTTAATTGCGTGTTGTTAAGAAGAGCCCAGGAAGTATAGATCAACTTAAGGTATGAATAGTTCAGGTGATGGTACGTAGTACCTCCACTAAAAGGAGAGGCTATTTAGTATAGTAGCTCTCCCTATGGATACTGGATTGAATTAGGCCTAGGCTAAGGAATAATAGTTGGCAAGCTCAAGCTCAGTGCGCAGAAAACGCATATATAGGCTTAATACTCGTATTTCTTACTAGCTTTTGAATGGCAATTGAAATTTGAACAGGGCTGGTTGATCAACGCTCACGAAAGGGCATCAAACCCAACTAGATAGAATTTACCCACCAAGGGCGAAACCAGCACATAGTTGTCTCCAATCGAAGTCCCCATTCAAGTGTGCTAACCCCATTCTCCTTTTGATTGTGGTGGGAAGGATATGAATGAAATGAGCTTCTCAAATCAACCTAGCACGACGAGAGAAGCTTCTGCCTTTCATTGATTAGTTGAAGCGATCAGAAAAGTCTCAAAGATTAACAAAGACCCGATCTAGCCTTTTCTAAGGTGAAAAGCGAGTCGATCTGGTATACCATTTATCCAAGGAGATCGTATGCACCCTTGACATAACCGGGTTTCGGTCCCATTTTCTTCTTGCATAAGGTCTACAGCTTCTTTCCTTTCCAAGGAGTGAACATAGGTTGGGCGTTCGCTGTGGCTTCAACTCCGCTCTTCAGAAACTAAGAATAAAAAGAATATGCTTTGCCTTCCTGCAAACATGATGACTTTGACATTCCTATTGGGTTCCATCCTGTGGGGCTTTTTCAGGGGGATTACGGGGGCTCTTTGGGAAAGAAAGTCTTGTGTCTTTGTATCCTCCTCCCTTTTATTTCTTTCCCGGTAAGCAGGATTGCAAGCCTTCGCAAGGCTTTCTTCCTCTCTAAATGTTTAAGACTCCTCGAGCCGCTCTATTAGAAAGGACATGCCTAGGGCGTCTTAGAGAACGTCTTGAATACCTTTGAACATTCATTTTGTACCCGACTAATTACTTTATTAGCTTCTCAACGTTGAGTTCTAATCGATAGAAAGGACGGAGACAAGCACATTCATAACCTTGGCTCCGGGTTCTTCCTCATTGCAGATCCGAGCCAACCATCAGCAATGGGGCTAGTCTCTCTTTTCGATCTTCTCTGAGGCTATTCGATGGAATACATTGTCACCTTCAGCTGACATGGAAACCTTATTATTAAACTGGTCTCTGTTCTTCTTTTGATCGTTAAAGAGCGGCAACGATTAAGACTGGTTTTCTTAACTAGTAACGCTGTAACGAACTACAACCGATGTTAGGAATCGATCTATCCGACTATGCCAGCCATCATATGGCGAGTTGCCGGTCACAGGCACCTGGACTTTTAAGCCTTTGCCACTAATGTTGATTTGAGGTGAGGGGTAGATGAATCTAGTCGAGTAAAGATCAAGTTTAGATGGCAATGTAAGACAGACAGATACGATTTAGGCTCACTGGACCTAAAAAAAGAGGCAACTCGTCCATTGATCTGAATCTCACCAAAGAAAGCCTATTTCTCCCGGAACTGATACACTCTTGTGTCGTCTGAGCTCGCTTGATGAGCCCTGAATTCAGTCACAAAGAAAGATAATACTGACCTTTAGCTTCTGTTACCTCCAAGGTGAATAAAAATCGTCTTCCCAACCCTCCATTGTTTATCGCTTTGAAGCCTAGAGCTATATTACCTACCGGTTTTTTCTAAAAAAGAAATTACGTTACTATAAGTCTCTGTCCTCGTCTTTCTTGCTCTTGCCTAGCGACTCCGAAGGACCGGCCCGTCCTGCAAGCCTGCCCCCGCCACCTTTTTTTTTTTTTTTTTTTTTTTTTTTTTTTGTTTTTTTTTTTTTTCCGCTTAGAATGATCATTTATTCGATATTGAATAACCTTTTTTGGACTTTGAGACTACTACTAGCAACGAAGCTCAACCTTACTCGATCAGTCTACGAAAGCAGGGGAGCGGAGATCCTGTTCTTTTGAATCATTCCGAAGTAGCCTTTTGCTGAATCGAAGTTATTCATTTCATTCGCTACTAGAGTCCGTTTCTTTACTATTACTATTCCCAGACGAAAACAGGATTGAATCGATACGAAAGGTCATGGACCCATAGGGGCACCAGACTGAGGTATGAAATGATCAGGAACGAATTAAACTCGCTTCGGTCTCAAGCTTGAGATGAGAAGTCTTCAATTATCCACTAGTCCTCATGGTGAAATTTGATAGAAAGCTCAAGCTGAGAAGTAACAATCCTTTGAATAAGATTCGGCATCGAAAGGGGAGAGCTTCAAAAAAAACGAAATAACCTCTCCGACTGGGTCCACCACGTAGTTCAGGTCCTTGTGTCTATAAGATCAACCGCTCCGCGTCCAAGGTAAGATGAAACCAGCTATCCCGGATCGAAGCTAGAATGCATTGATCAGAACAGCCTTGATGGTAGCAAGATCGTTAGAACTTTAAAGGGTCTCCGTTTACATGATCCATCCAGATAAAGATAATGAATTAATTTGACTTTTCTCTCGCCAAATGAGCTATTGACATCCGTTAGTAGCGGATCGTTAAGGAAGGAATTGGTTCGCTTTCGTTTGGGGGAAGGCCATGCATGAATGAAGTGAGGCTGCTCCAACAAGCGAAGCAAGCACTTCTTCGAATCGAATCAAAAGGTGTAGACCTCATCCTCTTATTACCAACCGGTCATTCTACATACGATATGCTTCCATCACCTGTCCGGGCCCTAGCCTGAACCGGAGTCAGAGTTTCCCTAAGTCGCCATTCTCGTAAACCCACGCGAATACATATGGACAGACCATGGATCGTAGCATATTCCGCGAGCAACCAAGTCAGTTTAGTGCTTCGGAGAAGCGAAGTACTAGTAAGGAACAACCAACCACCTTTCGTCGGGCAGGGCAGCCAGCCAAGAAAAAGAGTCTTTCCCTCCTATTTACGCCTATTGACGATAGTACAGAGAGAGTATTGAGGGCCGCATCAAATAAACATAATATGTATAGAGCATATAATATCTTTTAATATATTTATAGTTTTTTTTATTACAGCTAAACCAACAGTCTCAAGCCAGACTTTGGCATCTATGTAAACCTTGAGTATGAATGGACTCATCTAGTCTGCTCTCATCCATAGCAGCTCTATAACACTATCTAGGGCTACTCTCTTTTAACCTACTTGTCCTCATGCTAGCCAATCTCTGGCAATTGGTCTACGGCACAAGGGTCATATTCAAGATGTGAAACAAATCGGATGTGCACATTTCCATGCAAGATCCGATGCTCTCTTTGAAATATCTGCTCTTAGAAGAAAAAGTGCTTTCGGAAGAGAATAAGTTGCAGAGATACGGCAGCTTGCCACAGAACTCATCCAGAAGGGTATGGCAGCAAGACTTACGATGGAGATAGGGATGGGAAGATGATCACTATTCAAATCGGTTTGCTAGAGAATCGGATCTTAGATATGCACGAATTCATGCTTATCTTGGGGTAATATCCTCTTTCTGCCCGAGTCTTACAGCATGTAGCAAAAATCGATTTGAGATTAGTGACCTAAAAACGGAGCGTCAGTTTTGAACGTATCCACTTTTTTCTATCTTGTGGCCCCTATTTCGGAATAGGTCTGCTTCTTATATAAACTGCCTGGTCTTGTCCTCAATCAGTCTTCCAGTCAAGTCTTTGACTTCGGTCGTGCTCCCAGTCTAGTGTTCTTGGTAAAATAGTCACTCGGTCCTTGTGTGTGTATTTGATGTGTAAGCAGAGAGCACTGCTTACCTATTATTCAGAAAAGGTGCTTAACTTATTCTGCTATTTTAATGTGCTGCGGTTGTGTGCGTCGTAGATAGTGCAAGATAAGATGAAAGAAAGAAATAAGAAAGAAAAAGGGAATATCAGCCTGTGCTAACACGATAGGAGCAGAAGATTCGTGGAAATATAATCTGGAGCAGGTTGTAACCACTTTTGTAATCTCTTACCAGGCCCCAGCGGAATCCCTCTAAGTTCCAGTTTAAGTGTAGTCCTTCTCCATTTTGTCAAGCCAGTTAGGAAGTTAAGTTCTGTAAGAGTTCTGAGTTAAGTAGAAGTTTTCTAGTAAGATAAGACCCTCCAGTGGTTGGTTGGGGTGGTTATTGTTAATAATGACGGGGTTTAATGCCTTGCTTTCTTCCTAAGCCCCAATCTTCTTGACTGGAAAGTTGTCTCGTTTGCATTTGCAATTCTCATCGCCCTTAGCGGGCGCTAGGGCCTAGATTGTTTTCATCCCTAGATTGTTCTTATTCTATTTTGCTTCTCGTATAAGGGGGTATCAGGGGGGTCCTTCAAGGTTTATTTACATGGGTTTTCAAGGTGCTCTACTACTTGATTAATGATTATAATTCATTTTTTGGGAGGGGGATATGATGATGAAAGAGCTATACTTCTTAGAATTTGGCAAGAGTACAGCAGTAGTACTTCTATGGCGGAGAGTACTAAAGGATTATATTCTATTTTGATCTATCTTTTTCTCATACTCTTATTCGTTGCCCAAATTCCTGTTTTTTTGAGTTCTCGTGAAATTCCTCCGCTAGTATTCATGAAATAGGATTCCTCTCCACATTTACATTGTGGTAATAGCAGTGACAACTAGATCCACATTAATTTCTTATAACCTAACTCCTTCCCGGACAGCAAATGCAGTTCAGTTTGATTTTGAATAATGATCGACGGTTATCATTGCTTCTTCGGGACCCG
Source organism: Cucurbita ficifolia (assembly GCA_033971965.1). Classification (NCBI taxonomy): domain Eukaryota; kingdom Viridiplantae; phylum Streptophyta; class Magnoliopsida; order Cucurbitales; family Cucurbitaceae; genus Cucurbita; species Cucurbita ficifolia. The sequence goes on along the minus strand of CM066965.1, from coordinate 14,118,227 downwards.
AACTAGAATCCCAGAAATATTAAAATAGATCTTTGAATACATTTCCGTTGAAAAAGAAATATGACAACAGAGAGAGAATAAAGAAGGTGAAGGTCGAGAAGAAGAATAGAGGACAGCTTAATAAGAGAAATTCAGGAGTTAGCTGCTTTTCCTTTACTGAACCGATATGCCTGAACTACTGACCTACTTATTAATGTCCTGAACAGTAAGCAAAGAATAACCTCTCACTACGACCCTTCACCGTAACCTATTAATTGTCATTCTCGTCCTCTTGATTGGATTGATTCCGCTGTCAATGAGCATGCATAGTACCATATGGTAGGAGCGTGTGCCTATCTACTGCTCGCCTACGAGTCGATCGCGGACTCATGCATAGACACAAGTGGCTACAGCTACACATCACCCAACCTCTTATTCCTTCTGGTCACCTATCTTTCGAAAGCAAGACAACCAAGATGAATGGACTTCCCCTTCGCTCTTCCCCTTTAACTCCTTACTCCTTGTCCACTTCTTTTACTTCATCAAGCGCTGTTGGTTACTCTCGTCTCCTTTACAGTCAGCCGCCTCGCTCCTCTCTGTCTTAGCCGGCCGGCAGCTTTCTTCTTTTATATTACCACTGATGGCCACTTCCTTAAACAAGACTCTTTCCTAATTAACTGTAGTCTACTATATGATATCGAACTCGTCGCTAAGCTCTATCTAACCTGTCATTGATAGTGTATACCGCATTGCCTAACAGTAAAAAGAGAAATACTCCTTCATATTAATTTCCCTTAGCTGCTTTTCAGACTCAATCCTCTACTCTATTGCCTGAACTACATGACCTGATGAAGAGTAAAAGATTCCTTACTCCTCCTGCAATTTAAATCAATACTCCTTTACCAATGGAACAGTAAGAAAAGAAGAATCAAACCTTTTCCTGGCTTGCTCCTCTGCCTCGTCTCGTTGCTTACTCGCGCCTATTGATTACTTTCTTTGACTTGGTAACATAGTCTGTATGCTGAATAAGGTCAAGCTCATCCCTATTCCTACTGTCGTCATTCTCTTCTGTCTCTGTCTGTATGTTTCTCTTGATATCCGTCCCCTGATTGAACTGTCTTAACTCTGGGTCGAGCTGGTTCGCTCCTACGCTACTTCACCATTACCTATTTCCCTCTTTCTGTAGTCTATTTCTTCTCTTCCTGCCCAGAATGGTAACTGTACAAGTGGCTTGGCTTCGGCTCCTCTCCATATTCGTCTCACGGCTTCGCTTATTCGCTCATATATTAGTCTAACAATTCCATTGCCGTCTACCTTCTAATGTCTTCGTTTCGACGCATGCTTCGCTCCTTTAGTCTTACCTATGAGCTTGCTTATTCATTCGATTTCTACTTCACCTCCTTGGCTGGTACTACATACTTCTGTCCTTCTGTAACTCCTTAGCAGCTTTGGGAAAGACACTCTTCAAATGAATAGAAGATTAGACTCTTCCCCCGAACTATTTAATTCACAGTATACCTCATTAACCTTCTGCTTATCACTATATCTGACCCATTATCCTATTTCCTCTGATTCTTGAGACAGAACTACTACCTCCGATATTACCTTTTCCTGAATCGTATGACCTGACTGTGCCCTTCACCCTGTAACCTCTTTAAAGCTATTTCATTGCCTTCCTCTCCCAACTACTCGTCTTCTTCCGTAACCTTATTCCTACGGAGCCTACTTCTCCTTTACAGTGAGGGAATGAAAGCAAGTAAAGCGGAACTTCTGGAAGAAGACCTACTCCTACTCCTACTGATTTCACTCTGTAACCTTTCCTGTATTCTCCCTGACCGGTGTACGAACCTTCTTTCACTCCTCGTCTCGCTGCTTGGCCCCTTTTCTTCTATTCCCTTCAGCGGCACAAGGAAATCCGGGAGACGGAAAAGAGACCTGAACCTATTCTGTAGATCGATCCTTCCCCTGTCGTAAAGCAGCTTGCAGCTCTTTCGCCGTCGGTCTCACAATTCCTATTGCTGAACTGTCCGGTCGGCCGCTGCTACAGGCTAATTCATTTACAGTTACTATCTAAGTATCATTATATGAGATTAATTGGAACTGATGGCCTGGACTACTGACTTCTGACCTGGAACTCTATCCTCCTTGCTCCTAAACCTCCTCGTGGTTATAAAAGTGGTAGCGTTTTCTTTTCTATCACGCTTCACACACTATCCGAGCTCTCTCCTGATACCTATTTATTCTTTACTGATCTTTCTCACTTTCTTTGTACTGTAAACACTCAACTACTCGATGAATGAGACTCAACAAGAATTCTCCTCACTACTGAACCTTCACACTGAATGGAACGGCAGGCTGGCTTTCTTCTTGCTTCACTCCTGACCCCTATTGCCTTCATTCTTTCTCTTCTCGTTCTCCTCAACTCATATTCATGTCTTTCTACTCAGTAAAGCCATTTTACGGTATTGAAAGGTCCAGCTCCTTCAACTGAAGATCAAGACTAAAGATGCTCTCCCGTCCCTCTATTTGTCTCTTACTCTTTTTTCGTGCAGGACCGTTTATTGATTTTGTGACTCTATTCCCATGGCACTGAACGCCCGGAAAACTAAAAACAAACCCGAACCTCGTCCTCCCCTCCTCTTGCCCGTATTTTAAGTCTGTAAAGCTCCCGGACCCCATTTCTTCTTTAACTCAAGTCTTTTCACTCCGTGACTAAGAGTCTTTCTACAGGTCCTGAGTGACCTCTTTTTACTCTCCTGTAATGAGGCCAAGACTGCACCGAAAGCCCCTCATTATCCGTAACTACTCCCGCTCCCGCTATGTATGGGTCTCAAAAGCTTGTCGTGGCTCCGTGCCCGCTCTCTCTATTCCCTTGCCGGCACGAGATGGAACAGTAAAATCACGGAAGAGCAGATTCAGTAGCTCTTTCTTTTCTTTGTAAAATATGGCTACATGGATTGATTCTTTCCCTGTAAAACTCCTGTCCCTTGATTTAACTCCTCTCCCCCTGGCCTGACTCCCCTCTGCCTGACTATTTAATTCTTTTTACTAGGTAAAGCCCTGCCTGCTGCCCTTGCTGCTAATGAATATGAAATGTACTCTCCCCCTCAACCTTTTTAAAATTTATTCTCCCTGAAGAGGAAGTCAAGACTCAGGGAAAACCTGCCTGCCCTGAACCGATATGAGTATTATCTGAGCTACTGAAGAACCTGATTTCACTCCTGTAAACTCCTGAAAAAAACGGCGGATATTCCAATCCTTTTCCTATTTCTTTTCTTTCACTCTTTGCCAAGGTAAAGGGGCTGGGCTGGCTGAGAATCTCCTTCCCCTATTGGTCTGGTCTGTCTGTCTCATTGCTCTGCTAGCTTTGTTTTATCCCCCCCTGATGGAACTCTCGTAGCGTATTCAATGAATTTACTCTCTGAACCTATGGATTCTTTACCCTATTTATTCCTTCAAAGACAAGGTAAAGCAAAAGCATATTCAGTAGCTCTTTGATTGAACGAGGTAAACTTCCCTATACAAAGAATATTCTCGTAACCCTGCCCTTCTTTCATTTGTTGTTTGTTTGTTTTATTCCTGCCTGATGGAACTGTAAAAGAGAAATACTCCTTTCCTTATTCATTCTCTTCCCTGTCAAAAGATCACTACTCAAGATTGATTCGAGTTCACTCCGGCCCCTTCTTTGCTTTGTCTTGTCTTCTTCCTTTTCCTCTCCTGTTAAATGCCGCTAATGACTGTACTCTCCCTCCCTCGTAAGAAGAGACTCTCCCTGCCTGACCAGGACCTTATGTTACGTTACCTTATTCATTCTCTCCTTACCCCGTACGTAACCTTCTTTTCTTTTCTTGCTTTCACTCATTCACCTGATGTAACTCCTCCCTCTGCTGCCTACTTACTCATTCCCGACTGATTGAAGAAGGTCTGTCTCATTGCTGCCTGTCCCTTCAAACACTGGGTAAAGGGTCTGTCTGGCTTGGCTGGTCTTCTTCTCTGCTCCTGACTCTATTTTCTCTTTTTCCTTCTCTTGCTATTTATTCAAACACTCTTTCACACTGTGTAACCTCAATCACTACTGACCCTTCAGCTTCCGATTCATTCTCCTTAACTACTTCACCTGCCTGCCCCTGCCCCTCTCCTCTTCTCGTCTCACTGCTTCGCCCCTCACAACTCGTTAAAGTGGCTTCGCCCCTTTTCCTCTCCTGCCTGTAACTGTAAGAAAGATTCATTCTCTGCTGCCTGCCTGCCTGCCTTCTTTGACTCCTCTCCCTATTTATTCTTCTAATGGACTTGACTCTCTTGTAAACTCATTAACCTTTTCCTGATTTCACTCTTTGCTTGCCTTGCCTCGTTCTCGCATATTCTATTCATTCTCCTTCACTCCGTAACCTTTCTTTAGAAAAGAGAGAGCAGCATTCTCCTTGCACTCCGTACGTAACCTAACCTATCCTAATAGCCTTTACTGTTCGAAAGCCTAAAGCCAGATGAAACTGAAGGAACTGAACTCCGGCTCCTGCTCCTGCTCCTGAACTACTCTACTCCTTTATCTTTCTTCTCCTTTACTGTTCTAGAAGGTAGAGTCAAGACGAAACTCAGGATTCCTGAACTACTGAACGATTGACTATCCTATCCGAGTTTACAGTCTTTGTTTGAAAGAGGGGAGACTCTCTCTCAAGCTCCTACTGATTGAACTCTTTTACAAGGAAGGTAAAGTGAAGAACCGGACTTTCACTCCTCTCCCTTCGGTCGAGCAGCTTCGCTCCTTTTCTTTTACTATTTCTTATTCTCAAATGAAAGAAAGATCAGCTCACTCCTTTTCCTGATTTCACTATTCTTTCACTCGGTAAACTCAATCCAATCACTACTCTCAATCCAATCACTACTTCCGGAACTCCCCGAGGTAAAAGGTGTTTGATTGAAGGAACTGTCCCCTCGCTCGGGTTGAACTACTGTTCTCTGTTCTTTCCCTGATGGAACTGTCAACTGGCTGGGAAGGGGAATCTTAGCTCTGTCTCTTCTCTGGATCCTGCCTGCCTGACTTAATTCTTGTTATTGTGTTCGTTATTCTATTCTTGAACTGTAAACAAGGGAAACTCCTTATTCCTTCTGCTGAACTACTGAACCTATTGTATTGTGATTCTTTCTCCTGTCTGAACCTATGGATTCTTTCACGAGGTAAACTGGAGGATCATCAGGTAAGTCAAACTCCTTTCCCCCTATACGCTATTTATTCCCTCTGAGTAAGCCGAAACTCAAGATGAATTATATCCTTTACTGTTCGTTCTAGAATCAAGGAGTTAGCTGCTTTGAAAGACTGAACCTGCGCCTGCCCCTTTCTTTTCCTCTATTCCCTTCTTTAAGGAGGTAAGTAAAGCTAACCTTTCTTTACAGTCTCGCTGCTGAATAGTGTTTAGAATCAATCAATCAAACTTAACTGCTCTGCTCCGGCTTAACTGCTCCGGCTGGCTTAACTGCTCCTTCCCCTGCCTGAACCTTCTCTGAGTTTACAGTCTTTGTTTGAAGGGAGACTCCGGAAGAAGAATAGAAAGAATTGATTGTAAAGAAAGAAAGAGTAAAGCCTTCCCTTAAGAAAGAAAGAGAGATAACTAACTCCTGCCCCCTAGTACGATATTGATTCCCTGACCTGTAAGACGAAACGAAAGATGAATTAGAGTTTACGGAACTTGCTTTCTTGAACTCTTTTAGGCTGGATGAGAGAGAAAGTGTTTCATTGAAAGACTCAACTAAAGATGCATGAGAGTTTACGGTACAGGCAGGGTTGGAAGTAACGGAACAGGCAGGGTTGGAAGGAACAGGCAGGCAGTAAGACTCAACTCAAGATGAATTAGAGTGAACTGGCAACTCAACTCCTTATTCATTAGAGTTTACGGAACAGCTTGGTTGGAAGGACAGAGTAAGTAAAGAAGCTAGCTCCTTAAAGAAAGAGAAAGAATTGATTGTAAAGAAAGATAACTCCTTCCCTCCCCCCTAAGAGAGATAACTAACTCCTGCCCCCCTTGTACGATATTTATTCGCTTCTTGACCAGTAAACTAAGGCTCAACTCAAGACTGAACTCAAGCAAGATTGATGGATTCTTTCCCTGATCTTTCTCCTCTCTCTGCTGCCCACTTACTCCTGAACCTTTTCCTTCTTGACCAGTAAGCTAAGACTCAAGCAGGATTCATTCTTTAACTGATCTTTCTCCTCTGCCTACTCCTACTCTACTTACTCCTTTTCCTCTACTCTATTACCTGACCTATACCTATTCCTTCTTTCACCCTATTCTTGAACTGTAAACTAAGACTAAAGCGAAACCCTGGACTATTCTTCTTTCACTCTTTCCAAGGTAAAGCCATATTCATTCATTCAGTAGCTCTTTTCTTGAACCTATTGATTCTGAAGACGAAACGAAAGAAAGATCAGCTGATGAACCCTGCCCCTGCTATCTATTAGCATTAATTCCCCTCATTCTGTTCTTGTTCGTTATTCAAACACAGTAACCTAAGAGAAAGAAAGAGAAGCTCAATCACCTTTCTTTACAGTCGAGGAAAGAAGAGAGGACTCAAACCGAACCCCTTGCCCTTTTCCTGATTGAACGAGGTCAAGCTATTAGCTATTAACCTTTAGAGAAAGAAGAAGAATCAGTCCTTTCCAGTCGAGTAAATGAAAGCGAAAACTAGTACTGCTCTGGAACCTGCCCCTTTCCTTTTCTTTTCCGATACGACCTGACCTGAACCTCTCCTGCTGGGGTTTCACTATCTCTTTTCTTTCACTAGGTTCTAAATAGGTGTTTCTTTCTTTCTTTAAGTCAGAGGTTTAAGGAAAGATTCATTCGACTTCCCTTCGCTCCTGACCCTGAACTCCGTAACTCCTTGTTCCCTTCTTTCACTCTGTAACATAGAGAATAGGTGTGTTTGATTGAACTCGTTCTCTTCTCTGTTCTTTCCTGAACCAGATTGAACTGTAAAGTGGCTGAGCTCCGGAACCCTATGGGTCTCACAATTCCATTGCCTGAACCTTTCCAGTCTCGCATATGAAATCCTGAACCTTTTCTTTGACTCTATTCCCTTCCCTTATTTCTGGAGGTGAAGAATCAACCGAAAAAAAACCTTTTCCTATCCATCCTTTATGGTCTCTTTCTTTCTTTTCTTTCCCTTATTGAACTCGGTAAATGGGTGGGTTCATTCATCTTCCTTCCGTCCTGTCCTGGCCTTTACTTACGGTCTCGAATCAAGCAAGGATTTCCTTCACCTTCTTTCACGGTAAACTCCTTTCCCTATTGATTTCTTCTTTTCCTGCCCCTCTCCTCTTCTAGTCGAGCCCTTTATACTTACTCCTCTTCTAGTCTCGAATCAAGCAAGGCATACCTTATATACTTATACTTACTCCCTCTCTCTCTCTTCTCGTCTCACAATTGATTGCCTGAAATTCTATTCCCTGACCTTATTTCAGGAGGTAAAGCCGGTAATGAATTGACTCTCTCTCCCTTCTTCTTTCACAGTAAACTCTGGAAAGCATATTCTTTCTCCTTCTTTTCACCTATTGATTAACTCGGTCTGTTCTCTTCTCTTTGCTCCTGACCATTCACCTCGTAAACTCGGTCTCACAATTTCATTGCCTGCCCCTCTCCAACTCATTCAACCTTCAACCTTCTTCACTCTTCCATTGCCTATCTATACTCTATTCTTGAACAGTAAAGAAGGGTTGAAAACTATTCAAAACACTCGGGAAAGCATATTCAATCCTGATTGACCTCTTCCTCTTTTACTCTCCTGTAACCAAAGACGAAACGAAAGATGGATGCATTATCCTTGACTCCTCTCTCTCCCCTATGGGTCTCACAGCTTGCTTCGCTCCTTCTCTGCTCTATTCCCTTCCCGGCCGGATTGAATAGTAAACAAGGGAAAGCATATTCAGTAGCTCTTTTCTTGAACCTATGGATTTCTTCTTGACCAGTAAACTCCTGTCCCTTCTGGAACTCCTCTCCCTATTCCTAATGAATGGACTCT
>CM066965.1:14082738-14105238 GCA_033971965.1 Cucurbita ficifolia | reverse complement strand
CGAAGAAAAGACGAAAACTCCTTATTCATTCGACAGATGGAACTCTTTTCCTCTCCTGCCTGTAAACAAGGGAAGCCGAAAGATTCATTCTCCTTTGAGGGATTGAACGAGGTAAAAACTAGAAGGAAGGAAAGACGAAAGAAGAATTCCCCTTAACCGATATTCCCTTTGCTTGTTCATTTACTCTCCCTGAACTGTAAAAGAGAAATACGAAAGATTCATTCTCCTTCCCCTGTTGGTAAAGCAGCTTCGCTCCTGAACTCAATCACTTGTCCCTTCAAACCACTTTTCCAACTCGGTAAAAACTCTCCTGAACCTTCAAACTTGTCTCACTGCTTGGTTCTTTCTCCTGCCTGAACTCAATCACCTATTTATTCAATCACCTATTTCTTCTTGAACAGTAAACCTCGGAAACTCATTCACCTTCTTCTCCCTCGGTAAATAGGTGTTTGGTTCTTTCCTCTTCTTACTCCACCTATTGATTCTCGAACTTGAACAGTAAACAAGGTAAACTGAAATTCCATTGCCTCTCCTTTACAGTCTCACTGCTTCGCCCCCTTCGCCCCTGCATCTTTCTCTGATCTTTCTCCTTGTGCTTTTAAAGGAAGTTTTAAGGAAGGGCTGAAAGAAGACTCAACATTAAGACTGAACTCAATCACTTTCAGAACTGTAAACAAGGTAAAGCAGTTTCAATTCCATTGCCCGGACTATATTACTTCTTTTTCATGAGGTAAACATGGACTAGGTGTTTGGTTTGGTTCTTTCTCCTTATGAATCAAGTCAAGACTCAACAAGAATGATCCTTCACCTTTAGAGTCGGTAAAAGAGATGAATGAGAGAGACTGAAACTCCGCTGTCCCTTTTCCTTATACTCTATTCCCTGACCTGATGGAAACTGTAAACAAAGACTCCTTATTCAATGAATGAGAGTGAAGACGAAAGAAAGAAGAATTAGACGAAACTACTGAACCTATCCTGAACTTGCCAGTCGAGTCAATTCATTCAATCCCTGAACTTTACTGTGAAAGAATCAATTCAGGAGTTAGCCGCTTTTCAAGACGAAAGCGAAACCCAGGCAGAGGACTATATAAAGACTCGGTAAAAGCTATTACCTGAACCTTCTGGAACTCCTTAGCCGCTTTGAAAGCCGAACCCTTACTTAAACCTTTTCCTAATTGAACGAGGTAAATGAGGAACAGGAAAGTCAAGACTCCTCGATGCATTATCCCTTACAGTGAAAAGAATCAATGAATTAGGCAGCTTTTTTCCAGACTCAACTCCTTATGAATGAGAGTGAACTCCTATTTGTTCCTATTCTTTTTCTATTTTCTTCAGGATAAAGACGAGGACTCAAGATTCAAGTTCACTCCGCTTTTCCTATTTTATTCTTTCAATGAATGAAATCCGTAACCGGAACCTTTACAGTTCAAGAATCAATAGCTGCTTGACAGTCGACTTACTCCGGAACAGGAAGTCAAGACTCAAGAGTCCCCATTCGAGTTCACTCCGGAACCTTTGACTGATTGAACGAGGGTAAACTCATTCACCTATTTATTCAAACCACTCGGTAAAAGCATCTTCGCTCCTCTCTTTTCACTGAATCGGAACCTTCTTTACAGTTCAAGAATAAATGAATTAGCAGCTTGACAGCTACTTACTCCTGAACCGGAACCTCTATGACTTGAGCTACTGAATGAAACCCTTCCTGGAACGAACCTTCTTTCACTCCTTAGCTGCTTTGAAAGACGAAAGCAAGACAAGAGGTAAAGCTAACCTTTCTTTACAGAAAAAGAATAAAGGGAGAGTAAATCAAAGACTCCTTATTCATGAGAGTGAACTCCGGCCGGAACCTATTGATTCTTTCTCCATTGGGCCTGCCCCTATTTATTCTTTAACTGCTCTTGATCCTGAAACCGGAAGTTAAGACTGAAGCAAGACAAGATGAATGAGAGTGAACCCTATCCTTTCTTTACCTTTACTGTTCTAGAAGGGATATTAAATGAATTAGCTGCTTTTACAGTCGAGTAAATCAAAGACGAAACGCAGGATGAATGAGAGGAAAGACTGAAGCAAGACAAGATGAATTAGACTGATCCTACTGATTGAACTCATTCTCCTTCTTTCCCTCGGTTCTAAATGGGTAAGCTGGATGAGATGAAAGCTCCTTCCCCTCTCCCTGATTGAACCTCTCCCTGAACTGTAAACACAGACTCAACCTCAAACAAGATGAATTAGACTGATTGAACGGATCTTTTCTCCTCTCCCTCATCGGTCGAGTGGTTTCACTTCATTCGGCCTCTACAACTCGGTCTCACCAGTTTCACTCCTCTCCTCGAGCTACTTACTCTGGAACAAGAAGGAAAACAAAGAGAAGATGAATTAGACTGATTTTCACTCTTTCACAATTCCCTTCCCTTCACTACTTCCTTCACTCCTTCACCGGAAGTCAATCCTCAACTCCTTTATTTACTCTATTACCTTCAGTTCTTTGTTCGTTATTCTTTCACTCTTTCACAAGGGAAATAGGCTGGATGATAAGAAACTCTCATGTCCCCACCCCCACCAGGCCGGTTTCCTTGTCTTCAACTGCTTGCTTCTTTTGCCCCTCTCCCCTTTCCTTTACAGTCCGAGTACCGCTTCGCGCCTCTTCTCGTCCGAGCGCTGCTGAGCTCCGGAACCTGAAACCTGATTGAACGGTAAACTAAGACTCAACAAGAATGAGAGTGAACTCCTACACCTATTTATTCTTTATCCGTAAACTAAAGACTCAACCTTAAACCTTTTCTTTCACTCAAACACAAGGGAAATAGAATAGGTGTTTTTCCTTGGTTCTTTCTCCTGAACCAGATTTCACTCTTTTACTCTCTCTGAACCCTTTTCCTTCAAAACACAAGGTAAATGAGAGAAGAAACGGTAAAGCATATGAAATGAATGAGAGTGAACGTACTCCTCTCCTGCCCTGTAAGAAAAGATGAATGAGACAGAACTACTTACTGATGAACGTATTGATTCTTTAACGAGGTCAAGCAGGTAAAAGCGGATGAGGATTGAATTTACTCTCCCTGAACTGTAAACACTCAAGATGAATGAGACTGATTTCACTCTTTATCCTTTGACTCTATGACCTTCCCTTATTTCAGGAGGTTAAAGCAGCTTCGCTCAATCACCTGTCCTTTACAGTCGAGTCGAGCTACTTACTTTACTCATTCATTCACCTCTCCCTATTTAATTCTTTCATTTCACTCTTGAACAAGGGAAAGAAAGACTCAATCAAGAGTTTTTATGAAAACTTCACTCACTTCACTCATTCACCTTAGACTGATTGAAACGAGTTTTTTACAGTTCAAGAAAGAAGGGAAAACAGAAGGGAGATGAAAAGATTAATTCGACTGAACCGGAAGGAAGAGAAGCCTGGAACTCAAGCTCTGGAACTCAATCACTCCGGATTGAACAGTAAACAAAGACTCAAGATGAATGAGAGTGAACTGTCAGACTCAACCTCAAGCTCCTACTTCTTTCACTCATTCGACTTCCCTTCCGCTACTGAAATCCTGAACCTGATTGAACGGTAAACTAAGACTCAACAAGAATCAATGAATTAGCTTCAGCTCCTTTACAGTCGAGCTCCAGAACCAGATACGATATTCCCTTCCCCCTATTTATCGAGTTCAATCAGAGAGATAGTTCAGGGAAGAGTCAATGGAATTAGCTGCTTTTTGAAAGACGAGACTCAAGAGGAAAGAGCGTTTACAGGAGAAGAAAATGAAAGATTCATTCTCATTCACCGATATTCCCTTCCCTGATGGAACTGTAAACAAAGACTCCTTATTCATTAAGACTTAACTCAATCCAATCACTTGTCCCTGATTTCCCTCCTCTCCCTATTTTTTAGGTCATTGAACAAAGGTTGAACTATTCAAACACGAGGTAAAGCATATGAAATTCATTTACTCGACTGTAAATAAGGGGAAAGCCGAAACTCAAGATGAATGAGACAGAACAGGAAGTCAAGACGAAAGCAAGACAAGATGAATGATTACAGTTCTCGAAGACTCAACATTAGCTGCTTGACAGGAGAGTAAATTCATTCAATCCTGAACCTATTCATTGTCGGAAGTCAAGACGAAAGAAGAATGATCCTGAACCTATTTACCGAGAAAAAGAAAAGAGATAGTTCAGGGAGAGTCAATTCCTTGCAACTCAATCACCTATCCTTTACTGTGAAAGAAGGGAGAGTCAAGACGAAACAAGAATTCTCCTTCACCTTTAGAGAATGAAAGAAGGGAGAGTAATCAAAGCAAGAAAAGAGACTGACTCAAGCAAGGACAAGATTCATGATCCTTGACAGGAGAGTAAATGAATGGGTAGGTGTTTTGTTTGAAGAACCTGAACTGGAACCGGGAACCTTTATCAATCTTCTGAACCTGAAACCTATTGATTCATGAACCTTCTTGAACAGTAAGAGAAAGCCGAAACAAGAAGGGAGAGTGAACTGTCAGACTCATTTATCCTGATCCTACTTCTTTCACTCCTTCAAAAGCTGGAAAGACTGAAGCAAGACAAGACAAGATTAATGAGACTGAACCTCTATTTCCCTGACCCTATTTACCTTATGAATGACCGGAACAGGAAGTCAAGACTAAAGATTCATTCGAGTTTACCTTTCTAAAGAATAAGTATTATAAGAAGAGACCTTGTTTACAGTTTTTAAAGTTACAGTGTTTAAAGAACAGATGAGAGAATGAATTGATTGAAGAAGAAAATGAAAGATGAATGAAGTAGCTCTTTGATTGAACGAACTCTTTTACTCATGAACCTCTGTAAACAAGGATTTAAACTATTCGAGAACAAGAGAAAGCCATTTGACGGTATCTTTTCCCCTGATTCTGTTCCTATTCAATCCTGAACCTCGTAAACTCGGTCTCATGGCTTCGCCCATTCACCTTCCCCTCGTAACCCTATTCAGTCAGTCAAAGAGGAAGTGGTTGACACGAGAGCTCATTCACCTCTATTACCTGACCTGTAAACAAAGACGAAACGAAAGATGAATTATCCTTTACAGTTCAAGAATCAATTCAGGGCTGAAGAAGAATCAAATGAAACATTCATTCTCATTCTCTTTTACAGTTCATTCAGGGAAGGAAAGAAGAAACAGGAAGTCAAAGACTCAACATTAATGAGAGTTTACTGTTCAAGAAAGAAGGGAGAATCCAATTCAACATGAATTATCCTGAACTCCTTTTCCTATTTATTCACTGTAAACGAACAAAGACTCAAGATTCATTCTGCTTTACATACAAGAGAATTGAAAGACGAAAGCAAGACAAGAAAGATGAATGAGACTGAACTCCTGAACCTTTAGAGAATGGGTGAAAGAAAGAAGAAAGAATCAGAGAATGAAAAGAAAGAGTGAACTCAGGAACCTATTTATTCAAACACTGTAAAAGTTGGCTTGGCTTCGCCCCTGTCTTCACCTTTTCCTGATTGAACTCAAAGACAAGGTAAAGCTCTTAAAGTGAGTTTGCTTCTTTCACTATTCTTTTACGAGGTAAAGCATATTCAGTAGCTCTTTTCTTTCACCTATTGATTCTTGAACGGTTTAAACTCCTTCCCCTGAAAGCTCTCCCTATCGGTCCTCGTGGCTTCGCCCCTTAACCTCTCTCTATTACTTGATTGAACAATATAGAATAATATTGATATTATCTTCCCGGACCTTATACGATATTTCTTGATTGAAAAAAGACTAAAGATTCATTCGAGTTCACTGTCAGACTCAACCTCAAGCTCCTACTGATTGAACTCAATCACTTGAAGAACAGTAAACAAGGGAAACTGAAGGATCAGCTCCTGAACCTTTACAGTTACAGTCGGTAAAAGAAGAAAGATTAATGAGAGTGAACTGTCAGGAAAGACTCAAGATGAATGAGACTGAACTACTGAACCTGAACCTATTTATTCTTTCACTCTTTTACTCTCCTGTAAAGACTGAAGCAAGACAAGATGAATGAGAGTTTACAGTTCAAGAAGGGAGAGGAAAGAAAAGAAAAAGAGAAAGTCAAGACTCCTTATTCATTCGAGTTCACTGTCAGACTCAACCTCAAGCTCCTACTGATTGAATGGACTCTCTTGTAAACTCATTCACCTTCTTTCACTATTCTTGAACAAGGTCAAGCTATTTGTCTCGTTGCTTTGCCCCCCTCTCTCTCCTCTTCGAGTTTCATTGCTTTGTTTGTCTCCCTATTTATTCTTTATTGAACAAGGTAAAGCAGCTTCGCTCAATCACCTATCCTTTCCAGTCTCGTCTCGCTACTCCCTCTTCTCGTAACCCTGCATTCATTGGACTGATTGAACAAGGGTTGAACTATTTTAGTGTCTCTTCTCTTTTCTTTCCGATTCCTTCTTAACTACTCCGGATTTCTTTCCTCTCGCTTCTTTCAGGAGGTAAAGCCACTAATGAATTTACTCTCTTTCCTTATTATTCTTTCACTCGGTAAACAGAAGGATCAATCAGAAGGTCAAGCTCATTCACCTCTCCCTTCAAACACTAGACTTTACGGTCTCTTTTCTTTCTTGAACTGTAAACTAAGAAAATGAAAGAAAAAGAGAAAGACTCCTTATGAATGAGACTGAACTACTGAACCTGAACCTATTTATTCACTCGGTAAAAGCAAGCACTAAAAAAAGAAAAAGTCAAGAAAGAGAAGCTCAAGCTCTGAACCTCGTAAACAAGTCAAGACTGACGATTCATTCTCCTGAACAGGAAGGAAAGAAGAAACTCAACAAGATTCATTATCCTTCACTCAATCACTTGTCCCCTCTTGAACTACTTGCTTCGCTCCTTATACTCTATTACCGGATTGAACAGTAAACAAAGACTCAAGGAAAGAGGAAAGATTAATGAGAGTGAACAGGACGGAAAGAATAAATTCAGGAGTTAGCTGCTTGACAGGAGAGCTCCGGAACCCTGCCCCTCGGCTTCGCGACTGAATTATACTATTCTTTCTTGAACAAGGTAAGTCAAGCTTATGAATGAGAGCTCACTCCGGACCCTATTTCTTCTTTCTCCTTCACCGGAACAAGGGAGAGTGAACTGTCAGACTCATTATCCTGATCCTGTAAAGACCATTTCTTATTCATTCAATCCCCTCCCTATTTTGAGGGCTGTTTTCCCGGTATTTGAGTTCATTTGCCCTGATTGAAGGAGGTAAAGCAAGACAAGATGAGAGTTTACAGTGTTTGAAAGAGTAAATGAATTAGCTACTGAACCCGGAATCAGGCAGGAAGGAAAGACAGAGAAGCGAATGAACCTCTACAACTATTGGTCGAGCGGCTGAGCTCCGTAACCTATTTATTCTTGAACTGCTGGCTTCGCTCCTTATACTCTATTCCTTTACAGTCGGGAAAAGAAAAGAGACTGACGAAAGCAAGACAAGATTCATGATCCTTGACAGGAGAGTAAATGAATGGGTAGGTGTTTGAAGAACCTTGACAGGAGAGTAAATGAATGGGTAGGTGTTTGAAGAACCTGAACCGGAACCGGAACCTCTATTCCCTTCTTTCACTCTTTCAAAAGCTAGGTTGGTTACCTCCTCTCTGCCTGCCCCTGTCCAACTCGGTCTCGTGGGCTTCGCTTCGCTCAATCACTTGTCCCTTCTTTCACTCGGTCTGTTTGCCCCGGAACTCAATCACTTGAAGAACAGTAAACAAAGACTCAAGGAAAGAGGAAATCAAAGACAAAGACTCCTAATCCTGTAAAGACCATTGATTATTCATTCACTCCTCTCCCTATCGGTCGAGCTGCTTCGCTCCTCTCCCTATTTTTCGGGTCATTTCAGTCAAACACAAGGGAAATAGGCTGGATGAGAAGAAGGTCATTCACCTGAACCTTCCGATTCATTCTCCTTAACTACCTTTGACTCTATTAAACCCTATTTGGACTATTCTTTCATTGAACAAGCCTGACCCTCGGCTTCGCCCCCTTGTTAGTTTGTTATTAGGTTATTGTTCGAGGTAACTCGGTAACCTTTGACTTTATTCCCTTTCTTTCATTGAACAAGGTAAATAGAATAGGTGTTGAACTGGTCTCTTTGCTCTTTTGATTCTGCTTCAAGACTCTTCAAATGAAAGAAAAGAAGCGAATGAACAGGAAGGAATTTGATTCTTCTTTTCCTCTATTCCCTGACCCCGATTGAACTTCAAAAGAAGATGAGAGTCACCCACCCACCCTATGTTATTTATTATTCAAAGACAAGGTAAAAGCAAAAATCGAAAGGTAAGACTCAATCAAGATGAATGAGACTCAACCTATCCTTTCTTTACCTTTATGTTACCTTATTGATTAACCTGACCCGGAACCGGAAGTCAAGACTGAACCTCTATTCCCGGATTGAACAGTAAAGGGATTCCTGAGAGTGAACTGTCAGACTCAACCTTCTCCGGAACCTTTTCCTTCAAACACTCAGTAAATAGGCTGGATGGATGAGAAGCTAGCTCTGGAACTGATATGCCCTGACCGGAACCCGAACCCATTTATGAATTAGACTAATCCTACTGATTGAACGAGTTTACAGTGAAAGAAGAAATTCAGGGAGGGGAGAAGAAGACGAAGACAAGATGAATGAGACTGATCCTACTTCTCCTACTGATTGAACTCATGAGACAGATTGAACTCGGTCTGTTTGCCCCTGAACCTTCCGATTAATTCTCCTCAACCTTAAACCTTAGACTGATTGAACTCTTTTGGTAAAGCAGCTGGATGAGAACCTTCTTGAATAGCTCTTGATCCTGAATCTCTATTAGGAGTTAGCAGCAAAATAGCTTTACAGTCGGTCGAGTAAAGAAAAGAGATTAAGCGAAGCGACTGACTGAACCTGAACCGTTACAGTCGAGTAAATGAATTAATTAGCTATTTCACCCTCACCTCTATTCCCGGACCGGATTGAAGGAGTTAGCAGCAAAATAGCTTTACAGGAAAGAAAGAGAAGCGAATGAATAGGAACCGAAGGGAATCAATTCAGGAGTTAGCTGCAAAATAGCTTTACCGAGTGAAAGAAAAGAGATAGTGAAACCGGAACCTATCCTTTACATGAGAGTAAATTCATTCAATCAGGGAGACATGACAAAGACTCCGGATCCTCCTTCTCCTATTTATTCATTATCATTATCCTGTAAAGACCATTTCTTCTTTTTTTGATACTTTCCCGGGAAAAAGGGATGTTTTCGTCCATTTGCTTCGATTGAAGGAGGTAAAAGTAGCTCTTTCCTAAACCGTTATTACCTGACCGGATTGAACGGTAAGAAAAGAGATGAATGAGAGTGAACGAACCTCTATTCCCTTCCCGGAACCTATTGAAGAGGGTTTCACTATTCAAAGACTCGATAAAGCTCTATTTGAAGAACCAGAACCGGAACAAGGGAGAGTAAATGAATTAGCTTAACTCCAGAACTCAATCATCTATTGATGAATGAAGAGTAAACACTCCTGATTCATTCGAGTTGACTCCGGAACCTATTGATTCATTCTCCTGAGCAGGAAGGAAAGAAAGAGAAGCTCAATCACCTTTACAGTCGAGTAAATGAATGAATTAGCAGCTTTGAAAGACTCAACCTCAAACCCGGACTATTCTTCAAACACTCGGTAAAGCTAGAAGAAGAACCGGAACCGGAATCGATATGCCCTGAGCTCAATCAAATCACCTTTACAGGCGGGAGGGAGAGTAAATTCATTCAATCCGGGAGACTCAACTCCTTATGAATTAGACTGATCCTACTGATACTGAACCTCTCCCTATTTATTCTTTCAATGAATGAAATCCGGGAGACGAAAGAAAGATGCATTCTCCTTTATAGTGAAATCAGGGAGATGAAACATTAATGAGACTTCACAGGACGAAAAGAAGAAATTCAGGAGTTAGCTGCTTGACAGGAGAGCTACTTACTCCTATTCATTCTCCTTCACTCATTCACCTTTGACTGTCCCTTCTTTCGTTGAAGAAGCTAAATGGGTTGGCTTGGCTGGCTGGATGATCTGCTCCTTCACCTCATAAACAAGTCAAGACTCAACATTAATTATCCTTCACTCCGGAACTGGAAGGAAAGAAGAAACGAAAGACGAAACATTAGCTACTTTTCAAGACTCAAACCGAAAAAGAGCTAGCTACTGAACCGGAACCGGAGCCTTCGCTCCTTCACTCCAGCCGGAACCTATGGATTCTTGATCCGGAACTGGAATCTGATTGAACAGCTCTTTCTCCGATTCCTCCAGGAACAGTAAACTCGGAATCTTAGCTCTGATCTTGATCCTGATTTAACTCGGTAAACTCATGAACTACTGAACGAGCCTGATTGTCCCTATTTATTCATTCACTGTAAACTAAGATCAATACTCCTGATTCATTCGAGTGAACTGGAAGGAAAGACAAAACATTAATGAGACTGAACTACTGAACCTCTCTTACTCGGGTTTCACTATTCTTTCACTCGGTAATGAGGTTCAGAATGAAAGACTCAACGAAAGATAGATTCTTTCTCCTTCTCCTCCCCCTTGCTTGAACGAACTGTAAACACTCCTTATGAATGAGAGTTCACTCCCCTGATTGAACAAGGTAAAGCTTCTGAACCTATCGGTCTTAGCCTTTCTAGCTTTGTTTTATTCCCTGAAGTTCTTGTGAGTTATTCTCAAGAAGTGATTGTGAGTGAGTTATTCTTTCACTCTTGAACGAGGTAAAGCCGCTAATTCATTGACGCTCTCTCCCGAATTGAACTGTAAACTCGGGAAAGCATATTCAGTAGCTCTTTTCTTTTACCTATTGATTCTCGAACGGTAAACTCATTCACCTGTCGGTAAAGCAGCTTCGCTCCTCTCCCTCGCGATCTCATCACTACTTACTCCCTCTTCTCGTAACCCTGCCTGCATTGGACTTCTTTCACTCCTTCACACAGTTACAGTCGTTAAAAGAAGAAGAAACCTGAACCTCGCCCGGCTTCGCTCATTCACTATTCTTTCACTCCTGATTCATTCGAGTTTACGAACTGAACTACTTAACCAGATTGAACAGTAAGAAAAGAAGAAGAAAGACTCAAGAGTTTACGAACTGAACTCCTCTCCCTACTTAACTTACTCAACCGAAACCTTTTTCCTTCACCTTCAAGCACTCTGTCTTCGTCTTCTCTCCTTCAAAAGAAAGTGTTGAAAGTCAAGACTCAACAAGAATAAATGAATTAGCTGCTTTACAAGAGAGTAAAAGAAAAGAGATGAATGAGACGGAACAGGAAGGAAGGAAAGACTCTCGATTCATTCTCGTTTACAGTGTTTGAAAGAGTAAATTCATTAGCTACTGAACCTCTATTCCCTTCCCTGAACGTATTTCTTCTTTCACTCGGTAAATAGGCTGGATGGATGATCCGCTCCTTCACCTTTAGAGAATGAAATCAGGGAGATGAATGAGACTGAACAGGAAGTCAAGACTCAAGATTAATGAGAGTTTACGAACTGAACTCAATCACCTATTTACCCCCAAAAATCAGTGAAAGAAAGAAGGAAGAAGACGCTTTACCTTGTTTACAGTTCTAGAATCAATGAATTAGCAGCTTTACTAGAGAGTAAAGAAAAGAGAATTGAAAGACTCAATCAAGCAAGACAAGATTCATTCTCCTTTACAATTCTAAATCATAAGGATCAAGCCGAAAGCAAGACAAGATTCATTCGACTGAACTTCTGAACCTTTACTGTGTTTGAAAGAAGGGAGACTCAAGCAAGACAAGATTCATGATCCTGAACTCCTGAACCGATATTACCTGGCCTTCCCCTATTTACCTTATTCATTCAATCCTTCAAACACTGTAAACAAAGCCGAAAGCAAGACAAGATTCATTCGACTTAACTTCTTTACCTATTTACCTTATTCATTCAATCCTGAACCTCTCCCTATCGGTAAAGCAATTCCATTGCCTGAACCTCTCCAACTCGGTAAAGCAATTGAATTTCCTTCACCTCTACAACTCGGTAAAGCAATTGAATTGCCTTCACCTCTACAACTCGGTAAAGCAATTTCATTGCCTAAACCTCGGCTTCTCTCCTGAACCGAAACCTTCTTGAACTCCTTTTCCTATTTCTTCTTGATCTTCCCCTTTCTTGAAGAGTAAACAAGGTAAAGCCTCTAATTCATTTACTCTCTCCCGGATTGAACTGTAAACTCATGAACCTCTCCCTATTTTTTCGTTCATTTCAGGAGGTAAATAGAATAGAATAGGTGTTTGTCGGTCTCTTCTCTTTGATTGAATTTGATTCTGCTTGAAAGACGAAACCAAATGAAAGAAAGATTTGCTCACTCCTCTCCCTATCGGTCGAGCTGCTTCGCTCCTCTCCCTATTTTTTCCTTCAAACACAAGGGAAATAGGTTCAGTAGCTCTTTTCTTGAACTATTCTTTCACCTTCCCCTATTTATTCACTGTAAAAGATCAATACTCAAGATGAATGAGACTGATTTCACTCTTTTCCTCTCCGGTAAACAAAGACGAAAGATGAATGAGACTGAACGAGGGTTTCACTATTCAAACACGAGGTCAAGCAGCTAATTCATTGACTCTCTCTCCCGGATTTCACTGTAAACTCATGAACCAGATTTCACTCTTTCTTTTACTCTCCTGTAACAAAGATTAATGAGACTTAACTCCTTTCCTTGAGCAGTTATTGTGAGTTATTCTTGAACGAACCTTCTTTCACAAGGGTTGAACTATTCTACGGTCTCTTCTCTTTCTTCTTAATTCTTGTTCGTTATTCTTTCACAGTAAACAAGGTCAAGCATATTCTTTCTCCTGAACCTTTAATGAGACGGCCCAGGAAGTCAAGACTCAACTCAAGACTCAACGAAAGATGAGAGTTTACGAACTGAACCTCTCCCTATTTTTTCTTTCATTTCACTCTTTTACTCGGAGGTAAAGCTGCTAATGACTGGACTCTCCCTGATTGAACTCGGTAAATAGAATAGAATAGGTGTTTGGTTCTTTCTCCTTCAACTGAAAGTCAAGACGAAACGAAAGACTCAACTCAACAAGATTCATTCTCCTTTCTTTCACTCTTGAATTAAGGAAGGAAAGATGAATGAGACAGAACTCAATCACTTGTCCTGTCCCTATTTATTCACTGTAAACTCCTGAACTCAATCACTTGTCCCTATTTATTCACTGTAAACGAAGAAAGACTCAACAAGAATCCCCCTTCACCGATATTCTTTCACAGTAAACAAGGGAAAGCATATTCAATCCTTCTTTCACTCTTTTACTCTCCTGTAAACAAAGACGAAAGATGAGAGTTTACGAACTGAACTCAATCACCTGAACCTCTATTCCCTGAACCTTTAATTCGACTGAACAGGAAGGAAAGATTTTTTATGGTCATACATATTACTATACGTCACAGTGTGCAGTTCTTGTGAGTTATTCGAGAATGAGAGTTCACAGGAAGGAAAGCCGAAACATGAATTATCCTGATTGAACAAGGTAAAAGACAAAGAGAAAGAAAAGAAAGAGAAGCTCAATCACCTTCTTTCACAAGGTAAAGCAAGCACTAAGAAAAAGTCAGTTCTTTCACTCATTCCCCGGAACCTTCTTTCACTCCTGAACCTCTATTCCCTTCCGTTCGGTTATTGTTCGTTATTCAAACACAGTAAACTCATTCACCTGATTGAACTCAGTCTTCGTCTTCACTCCTGAACTACTGAACGAACCAGATTTCACTCTTTTACTCTCCTGTAAGAAAGTCAAGACTCAAGATTCATTCGATAGATTTCACTCTTGAACAAGGTAAGGTAAATAGGTGTTTGGTTCTTTCTCCTGCGCCTCCTCCTTTATTTGGGGACTGATTTCACTCTTTTACTCTCCTGTAAGAAAGAAAAGCTCACTCCTTTTCTTTTCCTATTTATTTATTCAAACACGAGGTAAAGCAGCTAATTAATTTACTCGACTGTAAGAAAGATGAATGAGACTGATTGAAGGAGGTAAACAAGGTCTCACTACTTCGCCCCTCTCCTCTTCTCGTCGAGCTGCTTCGCCCCTTTCCGATTCCTGAACCTGAACCTATTTATTCTTGAACTTCTCTTTCTTCTTATTCATCAAGGAAAGACGAAACATTAATGAGAGTGAACTCCTTTTACCGAGAATAAGATTCAAGAGACAGAACCGGAAGTCAAGACGAAAGAAACCGAAAACCTTTGACTGATTGAACTCGGGTTGAACTATTCTTTCTCTTCTCCTTTCTTTCACTCTTTCACATAGGCTGGATGAGAAGAAGGTAAAGCTCCGTAACCTTTGACTCTATTACCTGACCGGAACCGATATTCCCTTCCCTTCACCTATTTACCTTCTTTCTGTAGGTCTCTTTCTTCCTGAACCAGATTGAACTGTAAAGTGGCTTCACTCCTTTACCTATTTACCTTATGAATGAAATCCTTCACCTCTTTATTCAAACACAGTAAACGAAGAGAATGAAAGAATCAGAATAAGATATTCCTTTACATGAGAATGAGAGTCAATTCAATCCTTCACCTTTGACTCTATGACCTTCCCTGAACCTATTTATTCTTGAACTGTAAAAGAAGAAGAAAGATTCATTCGACTGAACTACTGAACTCGGTAAAGCTGCTTCGCTCAATCACCTGTCCTTTACAGTCGAGCTACTTACTCCTTCCTATTAATGAGAGTGAACTCAATCACTTGTCCCTTCAAACACTCAGTAAATAGGCTTTGATTACCTCATCCCCTGATTAATTCTCCTTCCCCTCGGCTTCTCTCCTGAACAGGACATATGGCCGGTCTCTCATCTGTTCTTGAATTAAGGAAGGAAAGATGAAAGAAGAATGAGACTGATTGAGCTCTTTTACTCTCTCTCCCTTCACTGTCAAAGAAGAAAAAGATTTCCTGAACCAGATTTTACTCTGTCTTTCACAAGGTAAAGCTGCATTGGACTGATTTCACTCTTTTCCTCTCCTGTAAGTAAGAAAGATTCATTCGACAGATTTCACTCTTGAACAAGGGAAATAGGTAAAAGACAAAGAGAAAGGAAAGACGAAAGAAGAATGAGACAGAACAGGAAGTGATTGTGCACCTCTCCCTATTTATTCTTTTATTTCACTCTTGAACAAGGTAATTAGGAAGTCAAGACTCAAGATTCATGATCCTTTATAGTGTTTGTTTGAATAAATTCATTAGCTGACAGGAGAGCTACTTACTCCTTCCCCTCTATTCCCTGAAGTTCTGGTTCGTTATTCAATCACTTGTCCCTTCTTTCACTCGGTAAACTGTAGGATTCTTCTTTCACTCTTTTACTCTCCTGTAAACAAATTCAAGGATGTTCGCTTCGTACCTTCACCTATCAGCTCTTGTCTTAGGACGACTTGAACAAGGGTTTCACTATTCAAACACGAGGTAAATTCCGCTATTGTTCGTTATTCTCGGTTATTGTGAACAAAGACTCAACGAAAGATTTCTTCTCATTCACCTGATTGAACAAGGTAAATAGAATAGAATAGGTCTTTGATTGAACTCGGTCTCCCTGCTTCTTTTGCCCCTCTCCTTTACAGTCGAGCCGCTTCACGCCTCTTCTCGTCGAGCTGCTTTGCACCTTTCCTCTTTCCTCTTCTTTCCAGTCGAGCATATTCTCCTCTTCCCTCTTCTTTACAGTCTCGCATATTCAATCCTCACCCAATCTCATGAGAAGCAAGCCCAGAGGTCCCTGTGATATGATAAGGAATCACTACAAGGGGAGTAAGATTCGGATTACCTTGTTGATCGAATATCTCAAGACAAGAATATTGTTTGAGATTCGAATCACTCCACAAGTAAGATCGATCATGTCTAGCTTGAATGATTCATGTTGATCAAATATCTCAACGCAAGAACACTTGTTTGAGATTCGAATCACTCCACAAGCAAGATTGATCATGTCGAGCTTGAATGATTCTACATGCAACCTAAACTACATAGAATTGCAAAGAAATTTAGCCATTAGCTAAAGAAAGCACAAATGCTCCTTTTAATATATTTTCCAAGTCTCCTTACAATTACAACATACATGACTTTATATAGCCTAAAAAAGAAACTACTAAAGGCATTCCAAGAGTTGTAACATTCATACTTTATGGCCATAATTAACAATTATGTAATTGTAACCTAAAAGTAAATAAAAAGTCTTAAAATATATTAATGAAATACAATAACTTTAAATTACTCTACATTGTAACCTACCCAAAATTTATAACAATGAAACTTCTTCTTCAATGTGGCATGAATTGGAATATCTTTTTGATAATTTCAACAACATTTTTTTCACATCTTCATTGAAGTATATTGTATGATTGATGTCTCTTGGTTCATATCATTCTCCACTTCTTCAAGAGGATTCGTCCTCGAATCTATTTGTGAAACTTTGCTGCAAAAAATAAGTTATGGAAATACAAAGGACCTCACAATACTTTCTCACGTGTATACACTAAAGGGGTTTTAGGTCACCCTGTTTGCACTCATTTACACAAATGAAGCTCTCATTCTCACCTCTCAAAATTTTCAATAGAGCCAAGATTCGATTTTAAACTCTAGGTTGATTAAAAAATAAAAAGATAAAAATAAATAAAAATCAAATTGAAAGAAAAAAAAACGCAAAGGAAACATATATCTGATCTTGAGCCTGAAGCTCTGATACCAAATGATATGATAAGGAATCACTACAAGGGGAGTAAGATTCAGATTACCTTGTTGATCGAATATCTCAAGACAAGAATATTGTTTGAGATTCGAATCACTCCACAAGTAAGATCGATCATGTCTAGCTTGAATGATTCTTGTTGATCAAATATCTCAACGCAAGAACACTTGTTTGAGATTCGAATCACTCCACAAGCAAGATTGATCATGTCGAGCTTGAATAAACATGCAACCTAAACTACATAGAATTGCAAAGAAATTAGCCATTGGCTAAAGAAAGCACAAATGCTCCTTTTAATATATTTTCCAAGTCTCCTTACAATTACAACATACATGGCTTTATATAGCCTCAAAAAGAAACTACTAAAGACATTCCAAGAGTTGTAACATTCATACTTTATGGCCATAATTAACAATTATGTAATAGTAACCTAAAAGTAAATAAAAAGTCTTAAAATATATTAATGAAATACAATAACTTTAAATTACTCTACATTGTAACCTACCCAAAATTTATAACAATGAAACTTCTTCTTCAATGTGGCATGAATTGGAATATCTTTTTGATAATTTCAACAACATTTTTTTCACATCTTCATTGAAGTATATAGTATGATTGATGTCTCTTGGTTCATATCATTCTCCACTTCTTCAAGAGGATTCGTCCTCGAATCTATTTGTGAAACTTTGCTGCAAAAAATAAGTTATGGAAATACAAAGGACCTCACAACACTTCTCACGTGTATACACTAAAGGGGTTTTAGGTCACCCTGTTTGCACTCATTTACACAAATGAAGCTCTCATTCTCACCTCTCAAAATTTTCAATAGAGCCAAGATTCGATTTTAAACTCTAGATCGATTAAAAAATAAAAAGATAAAAATAAATAAAAATCAAATTGAAAGAAAAAAAAACGCAAAGGAAACATATATCCGATCTTGAGCCTGAAGCTCTGATACCAAATGATATGATAAGGAATCACTACAAGGGGAGTAAGATTCGAATTACCTTGTTGATCGAATATCTCAAGACAAGAATATTGTTTGAGATTCGAATCACTCCACAAGTAAGATCGATCATGTCTAGCTTGAATGATTCTTGTTGATCAAATATCTCAACGCAAGAACACTTGTTTGAGATTCGAATCACTCCACAAGCAAAATTGATCATGTCGAGCTTGAATGATTCTACATGCAACCTAAACTACATAGAATTGCAAAGAAATTTAGCCATTGGCTAAAGAAAGCACAAATGCTTCTTTTAATATATATTCCAAGTCTCCTTACAATTACAACATACATGGCTTTATATAGCATCAAAATGAAACTATTAAAGGCATTCCAAGAGTTGTAACATTCATACTTTATGGCCATAATTAACAATTAGGTAATTGTAACCTAAAGTAAATAAAATGTCTTAAATTATATTAATGAAATACAATAACTCTAAATTACTCTAAATTGTAACCTACCCAAAATTTATAACAATAAAAATTCTTCTTCAATGTGGCATGAATTGAAATATCTTTTTGATAATTTCAACAACATTTTCTTCACATCTTCATTGAAGTATAT
Organism: Cucurbita ficifolia; assembly: GCA_033971965.1. Lineage (NCBI taxonomy): Eukaryota > Viridiplantae > Streptophyta > Magnoliopsida > Cucurbitales > Cucurbitaceae > Cucurbita > Cucurbita ficifolia. The sequence goes on along the minus strand of CM066965.1, from coordinate 14,086,966 downwards.
TATATGATTGATGTCTCTTGGTTCATATCACCCTGCCTTAACCTGTCCCCAGACAGCCAGCCCTCACCAGGCTGCTGGCATTGCTAAATGCTCCCCCACGAAGCAAGCTCTCCTTCATACGACAGATTCGGAAGTGGCTAAATCAGTCGAAGGAAGAAAGAGTAGTTGGGCAACTTTATGCACAAGGGTACATTATTAGATTAGTCTTTTTGGAATTGACAGGAAGAGGTAGGAATCAACTTTTTGAGGTCTAGCTTCAAATCGGCCTAACCTTCGGTTCGCGTAACCAAGTTTTTCTTTCTCACTCCTGACTTTCACAAGTCCCCCCCTTATGTACTTTTTCTTCAGTGTGGGGCAAAGGGCGCCCTCTACTTCTACTTCTAACTAGAGGCGAACAGCCGGCATTGTAAGAAAATGGAGAGCCCCCGCCCGTTTGAGTCGGTCGTTCCGAGCCGGAAAGCGTACCAGCAGTTTTAGTCGCGAAATGGTCGCTTGCTTAATTATCTTATTCTAATTTATAATATCTATCTAAGATTCTATATCTATTATATAATAATTATATAATAGAAAGCAAATCATTTTGTTTTCCATCAGAGGAAGAAGCAAATAAAGCAAAGGCCTCCTCTTTCCGTCTGCTCTTCCCGAAGTGAGCGAATTGCATGTAGAGATCCGTAGGGGCTTATAGTTTAATTGGTTGAAACGTACCGCTCATAACGGTTATATTGTAGGTTCGAGCCCTACTAAGCCTACCACCCCTTCCCTTATCTTCACCTGATATAAGGCAGTCTAAGTCCCCGCCACCCTGCAGATCTCAATCTAGCGACGTGGAACCACACAGCTGCCGCTGCCCTTTGGGCACGCTACGCTTACCACTCACCTCCGCTCTTGCAGCATGCCCCCTTCCTTCGGGCAATACGGCTTTCATAATACGCGAAGCAGCTGAGCGAGCGATAGCTATTCGATCGCGATATTCTTGCGATAGCGAAGGCGTGGTTGAGACTCTAAGAGAAAGTCGATGCGAAGGTTCAGATTGAAGATCTTCGCGAGACGGCCCATGAATCTCGAGAATCGAGTGTGGGGCTTGAAGACCCTACCGCATTCCGGCCCCGGGGCCTGAAATTGTCTTTTCTCCTCTTTCACCAGTGAGTGGTGAGTTTCCTTTTTCTTTAGGTAACCTCTTGGAATCTGAGTTTGTTCCAATAGCTGCCACACGTGAGATCTTGATTGTCTTCCTCCCAGTGTTGTTGCCCGCTGGGGGAAGGAAAGTTCAGTGGGTTTTCCTTCCAGGACCAGAGAAGGTCAAAACTCTGGGCGGGCTGCCAGGTTTCGCCTATGCTATGGTTTCACAAGATTGAACCTTTTTTCTTCAACCGATGTAAAGGAGTTCCAGAGCACGAGGGAATGGGCTTTCATTCCCGGGACCGCCTCGTCTATGTACTCGGCCCCTCTCTTGAAGATGCGCGCGCGCGATATGAGAAAAAAGAGCAGGTTGGGAGGAACCAATGAAAAGCCAGGGTAGAGCCTCGGAGCCGGCCCAAGCGAAGATCGGCACTCGAAGGCTTAAGGAGCAGCACGCAAAAGGGAAAGCCGTGGAGACGGCAGACTCGCCAGTCAGGCACACCGTGAGGCTGACTACAGCAGACCGGGAGGTTACAATTCCAGTTTTCCTCTTTCAATTTCCGGGAGTGAATGTAGGAAGTTCAGACGGTGGATCAGGTGTGAAGATTCAACCAAAGACGTCTTGGGGATCGGCAATAGCTAAGCATTGTGGCCATCACAGTTCAAGCTACGTATGGCTGGCGCACAACCTACGGGCTTCTTAGCCAAAAGAACAAAACTAAATAAAAAGGGATGCCATGCCTCTAATCTAAAGCTTTAGTCTAATCTTAGACAAAGAGCAAGGAGGATATGAAGCACTGCTGGGTAGACCATGGCTCCAACCAGGGTGGTTCATGACTGGGCTAATAAAAAAAAAGGTCTCAAGCAGGGAAACGCGGGATGGAAGGCGGGCGTAAAAGGCTTGGCTTTGTTTCACAGAAAAAGGACTAAGGAAATTTCGTTTACGTAGTGGTGATGCAGGCGTCAGTTGACCAGGTTTATAGATAATAGAGATAGATATTAGATATATATGCAAGATCGAAGACGCGATTCGCGCGGGTCCGCTTTCTTTTTTTAAGATAGCAAGGAGGCAATTTGTTCGCTGTGCGATTCAGCTAGCCAAATCGCACTAATGCAATTCATTCGCCCTACGAGACTACAGAGCAATTCAAACTCTTAGTCAGACTAGGGCTAGGGCAACTCATTCTATTCTCTCTGAGGTCAGGTAGGTGAAGCGTCTAGCTTAGGGGGGCGCGTCGAATCGCTGAAAGGCCTTGGTTATTCTCCAATTTGGTAAGATGAAGATAGAAAACCACAATGATTCCAAACTGAACTTCCCTCGTCTCGTATCCATGCTGCCCCGACTCCAAACTCGATGTTTGTTAACTAAGCGGGACATTCCCAAACTCTTTTTTATCAAACTCCTTTCTCGTTCCCTTGTACAGCCCTTACCAGGCAGTTTTCATTATGTGTTCTTTGCAGTGTGACGGGAGGTTAGGAGTGAGTTAAGCTAATGCATCCAAATAGACAGACCAGGTTCATCCTTTGATGTTGAGGTCAGTGCAAGTCTGTCTATGATTAAGAGTAACGGTGGTGTTGAAGCTGGCTCATTCATGCTAGTCATCTTAGAGCTATGAGTCAGAACAATGTTCACCAACTCTTCCATAGTGTTCATATATCGAAAAAGCTTTTGAATATGAGTTTCCATTCTTATATTAAAGTGCTTAGCTTTACATCCTCCCCAAGGTAGCATTGCCGAGCGGGCGATCCCTGTCTTGTTTATCCAGCTAGCTTTTCCCCGTGGTACTCAAATTCTATTTGTGAGAGCTCGGGGATTTCAAAACAAAAACAAAGGGACCTTAAGCATTCTCAATCAAAATGCCTATCTATAAAGCGCTGAGTTGAAGAGGGAACAAGTGCCACAGAGAGATGATAAGTGGGAGAAAGAGTGAAATGGAAATCTCTGATGGAATGGAAGACCTCCCATCCACTGACTACAAGACTGCAGCCTAACACCCAAGTTAGCTTGAAAAGAATAAATAGTTTGTACAAAAGGCCATGCAGGAGAGTTTCTGCTTCCGCAAAGGTTGCATCTTTGATCCCTAGAGGAGACCTGTTCAATTCCACATGACAGCACCATAGCCATCTCTGATGACCCCACCATAATCTGAATTTCCAGAGGGGACGACTTCCCTACTCCTTTAAAGTTCATCCTTATGTGATTTGAAGAGGAAATTGCCACAAGATTGATCTCGATATCTTTGAATGAATTTTCATTGAAAAAAAAAAGCCATGGTGTTCATATTTGGCTGCTAAGTACCTCTCCAATGGCAAAAATGGATTGCCCAACCCACCTCTAAAATATCCTGCATAACGAAAGGTATTATTTGGTACAGAGAGACTTTCCGGCAGAACTTGGGCTAGACTTTGGTTGCGCAATGGTAAGCTGATTCGCTTCTGGGATGATGTTTGGCCGTGCCACTCTCCTCAGAGATGCATGCCATAATTTCTATGAATTCACAAGGTTCTCATGATCTCAAAGTGATAGACTACATGAAATATGAAGGATAAAAAAGTCTTTCTCTCTCCCTATTCAACTGCCCATCCAAGAGCATTTGGCTTCATCATACTTTTTTTTTTTTCTTTTTTTTGGCTATGGACAACTAAGAGAAATATGATCTTCCAGCCCAAAAAAGGAGGAGAATCTCTTTTGCCAGCTCAATCCTCACGATAAGAATTCTGTATGCCAATTCTGCCTAAAAATCTCTGAAGGTGATCAATCAGGCCCCCTTTTTCAGTAGATGAAAGACGGATGAAAGTATATTATCTCAACGCTTCTTTTCTCTTGCTCTTCTAAATCCAATTTTAGCCTGCGGTAATGTAATCAGGATTTCATCTCCACAATTCTTTTTTTCTCTGAAAGCAGTAAAGTTGAGTTCAAAATTCTGCCTTATTCCATGAGATCTAGAAGCACTTCTGCAACCTTCTCTCTCTCCTCCCTATCGCTCTTTTTTTTGACTGATTGAAAAGGGGAATGCAGGCCTTCCTTATCAGTTGTCGCTCGATCGAAAGGATATAAAAAAAGACATACGAAACCTTAGCTTCGCTGACTTTCTGAGGTATAACCTTC
>CM066965.1:14030238-14075238 GCA_033971965.1 Cucurbita ficifolia | reverse complement strand
TTCAATCATGGACAGGTCAAGGATATCTTCTCTCCAAAAGACCAAGACAAGAGGCAGGGTCCGCAAGAGAGCGAGATGTTCGACATTCATCCATACGCAATCTCTCTATTTTGATACATAGTTTGCCCTTCTAACCATTGGTTCCAGGATGACAACCAAAGACTAAAGCCCGGTCCGAGCAAGATCGTCGAGACGCCTACGCGTGGGGCCATTGCTGACGCCCCTTGCATTCCAAACAATTGCAATTGTGGAAATTTGGGAAATCTAGTGGGGTGGGCCTTAGCCCCAAGTTTGGATTGTGCCCTAGTAGTCGCGCTCTTACCCAGGTGCTTTCTTGTTCGGAGGCTTCGGTTTCAAATCTTTCTCAAATCTCGATTATTGTGGGTCCTGAGAGGAGCTATTGGATTCTTCATCATTCTCATTGGAATGAAGAGGCTTTGAGGACCTTTCTTCTAAGGAAAAAGCGCGAACTTCTCTCTCTATGGCAATCACTCAAAAAAGAGGGTTAACCATCGGTTCATTGGATTCCGGGCCGGATGGATCCAGTGCATGATCCGTAGGGGGTCTTTATTATCAACAAAATTTCTTCAAACTCTCTTTCCTCTTCCTGCTGTCCCCATGAGGCAGAGCTACCGACGGTATTAGGGGCTGCGTTAACCGAAGGCGATTTTCCAATAGCTAAATACTCCGGTTGTTGAAGAACAGAAGCTTGGGGATTGTTATCTGGTTCAAGCTCTTCGCCACGAGGACCATCTTCAATGGTTTGCATGTCAGCAGCAGCAACATCTGAATCACGAAGGCTAACTTCAGTGGTAGGTGCTGGGTAGCATTGGTTCTTGGAACATAGGACATTCTCGGTGACGGGTTGACACCAGGTTCCTTATTCGCCACTTTGCATTCGTGACGGGCATGACCTTGTGCAATGCGTGTAGAACTTAGGTATTCCAAAATCAACGATTTCTTGCTAGTGATCCATACAGACACAGTCGATCCAATCAAAAAACACGATTTGGGAGGTTTTACTTGATAAGACCGATTTCTACACAAACCCTAGCTTTATTGTGAGAGGGGGGGCATGAGACAAGCTTCGTAGGACCTTCAAGGGTCAGGCCAATTACGAAAGTAGAGAGGATAGAAAACAGGCTAAACTCAAAGAAGAAGACAGCAGATGGAGTCGCGATACCCAACATAGGCGCATGCATTGGATCACCATTGCGCAGACAGAAATCATGGCTCCAGCAGAAAACCCTAAACCATCAATCCCTCAATCAAAAACTTCTCTTTGTTTGGTCCATATCTTCTTTGTTCGAGAGCTTGATTAAGACGTGCCTTGGATCTAACAGAGTGATCGAAAGCTTGGTACGCCAGTTCTTTCGAGCGAACTCCCGAACTACCGTCCTCATCCTTAGAAAGGGTTTTGCTGGAACTCCATCCTTTTTCAGATTTGACTTTGAGAAGATAGCTTTCCTTAGAAACTCCCATAATTCACTACAATCTATTCCCACCCTTTGACTCCCCCCTGCCTACTCCCTTACTAACTAAACAAAATCCCCAAGCTCAGGTCACCTAGCTGAGAAAGGAAAGGCTGAGGCAAAATTACTTACTTGCTTGCCGAGCTAAACGAGTAAGGAGCACACCGAGCAAGAGATCTCGACAGTTAGACAGAAAGTTTGTCAGGGGCGGGGCTGAGCGACGACGGAAGCAAAGAAAGAATCAAGCTAGGGAACACTCCAGATTGACTAAAGGCCTCTTTAATTAAGGGCTTCTAACGCTTTGGTTGTAGGCAGGCCAGGTCCAACCCTTTCGACGTTGTTCTCCTCATCTTTCAGAGAAAGGAGCTAACTCTTTCTTGCTTGAAAGAAAGAAGACATGCCTCTCCTTTACAGTCTCACAGCTTCTCTCCTGAACCTGATTTCACTCTAAAGCAATTATGATCACAAGATAGCTTTTAAGCTACGTTCTGACTTCTTTCACTCGGGTTTCACTATTCTTTCACGAGGTAAAGCAGCTTCCCTATACAAAGAAGATTCTCGTAACCCTCCATTGGACTGATTGAACGAGGTAAATAGGAAAAGGTTCCGGAGCTGATCTTTCTTTCATTCTCTGATTCTTCTTCTTCTTTTTTAGAGGATTTAATTCATTTACTCGACTGTAAAGGTTCAGGATTGAATAGGAACAGAATAAGGAGAAAGAGAAGAAAAAGAATAAATAGGTTCAGGTTCAGTAGTTCAGTCGAATTAATCTTTCGTATTGACCTTCTTCTTTTCTTACAGTTCAATCTGGTTCAGTAGTTCAGGAAATGGAATTGTTCAACCGAGTTTACGAGGTTCAGGAAATGGAATTGTTCAACCGAGTTTACGAGGTTCAGGAAATGGAATTGTTCAACCGACAGGTGAATGAGAAGGAATCTTTCGTCTTTCCTCTCCCTTAAACACTGTAAAAAAGGTAAAGGCAATGGAATTGTGAGACCGAGTTGGATAGGTTCCGGAGAATTAATCTTGTTGAGTTGAGTCTTTCTTCGTTTACTGTGTTTGAAGGAATAAATAAGGAGAGGAGTTAAGGAGAATGAGAATGAATCTTGTTGAGTCTTTCGTCTTTCCTTGAAATGAAACACTTGAAGGTGAAGGAGTTTACCGAGGAGTGAAATCAGGGAAGGGAATAGAGGAAAAGGCAATTCAATTGCTTTACCGAGTTGGAGAGGTAAAGGGGTTCAATCTGTCGAATGAATCTTGCTTGAGTTCCCTTGTTTACAGTTCAAGAATAAATAGGTGAAATCAGGGACAAGTGATTGAGTTCAGTCTCTCTCTTTCCTTCCTTCCTCATTACCTTGTGAAAGAGTGAAATCACTCTCATTCATCTTGAGTTGAGTCTTTGTTTACAGTTCCTTCCGAATTACCTCGTTCAATCAAAGACCTATTCCATTCTATTTACCTCGTAAAAGAGTGAAAGAAGGGACAAGTGATTGAGTTCAGTCTCATTCATAAGGAGTGTTTACAGTTCGTGAAAGAAGGAGCAAACAGACCTCGTTCAATCAAAGACCTATTCTATTTACCGAGTGTTTGAATAAATAGGTTCAGGAGAATGAATCTTTCGTCTTGACTTCCGAACCGAATTACCGAGTTCAATAAGGGAAGGGAATATCGGAAAAGGGGAAGGTCAGGGAATAGAGGAAAAGGTGAATGAGCTAAAAGCACACCAACATCATTGTAATCGAAGCCTAGTTTACGAGGTTCAGGATAATTCATCTTGAGTTGAGTCTTGACTTTCAACACTTGAAGGAGGTAAGAGAAGCCTATTTACCGAGTGTTTGAAGGAAAAGGTTCAGTAGTTCAGGAGTTTACCTTGTGTTTGAATAAAGAGGAGCGGAGCGCAGCAACGAGACCGTAAGGGAGAGGAGCGAAGCCACTTTACAGTGAATAAATAGGAAAAGGAGTTCAAGAAGGGAGAGGTTCAAGAGCGCAGCAATGAGACCGATAGGTGAATGAGCTTGACCTTCTGATCATCCAGCGGCTTTACCTCGTGTTTGAATAACGAACAAGAACTGAAGGTAATAGAGGTTCCGGTTCAGGAGCGCAGCAATGAGACCGATAGGTTCAGGAGCTTGACCTTCTGATCATACAGTTTCCCTTGTTTACAGTTCAAGAATAAATAGCTTCAGGTTCAGTAGTTCAGTCGAATTAATCTTTCTTCTTCTCATCCAGCCGCTTTACTTACCGAGGGAAATCAGGGAAGGGAATAGAGTATAAGGTTCAGGTTCCGGAGCTCTCATGTCAACCACTTCTCGTAAGAAGGAAGGTCAGGTAATTCAAGTAATAGAGTCAAAGGTAACGAATTTCATTCATTTACTCTCCCTCCTGTAATTGTCTGATTCTTCTTCTTTCATTTTCTTTTCTTTCCTCGACTGTCAAGGTGATTGAGCTTCTCTTTCTTTCTCTAAAGGTTCAGGTTCCGGAGTTCAGGAGCAAACGGAACAGACCGAGTTTAATCTGTCGAATGAATAAGGAGTCTTTGTTTACAGTGAGTCAATGAATTAGCTACTTAACCACTTTACAGTGAAAGAAGGTGAAGGAGAAAGATCAGTGAAAGAATAGTGAAACCCGAGTGTTTGAATAAAGAGGAGCGAAGCAAGCAGTTCAAGAATCAATAGGTTCTGGAGTGAAGGAGCCAGAGTTCAGTTCGTGAAGTAGTTCAGTTCGTAAACTCTCATTTGTTGAGTTTCGGCTTTCCCGAGTTTACAGGATTGAATGAATAAGGTAAATAGGTAAAGGAGTTCACTCTTTCTTTCATTCTCTGATTCTTCTTCTTCTTTCATTTGATTCTTCTTCTTTTCTTACAGTTCAAGAAGGTGAAGGTTAATAAATCAGGTAAATAGGTAAAGCAGCTAATGAATGGACTCGACTGTAAAGGTGTTCAGGAGTGAAAGAATAACGAACAATAACTGATAATAACGAACAACAAGAACTGAAGGGAAGGGAATATCGGGGAAGGTGAAGTAGTTCAGTCGAATTAATAAGGAGTATTTCTCTTTTACAGTTCAGGGAGAGTAAATGAACAAGATAGAGGTTCAGGGGAAGGATCAAGAATCAATCAATCAATAGGAAAAGTAGTTCACTCGAATGAATAAGGAGTCTTTGTTTACAGTTCAGGGAGAGTCAATGAATTAGCTACTGAACCAACCAACCTATTTACCGAGTCTTTGAATAGTTCAACCCTCGTGAAAGAAGAATCCTCCAGCCTATTTACCTCGTGTTTGAGTGAAAGAAGAAATAGGAAAAGGAGAAAGAATATATATGCTTTTACCGAGTTCAAGAAGGTGAAGGAGAGAAGCCACCGAGTTCAAGAAGCAAACTCACTTTAAGAGCTTTACCTTGAGAGTGAAATCAGGTTCCGGTTCAGGCAATGGAATTGTGAAGTTTACGAGGCGAATGAGCTTCGCTGTGAGACCGATAGGGAGAGGAGCGAAGCAATGAGACACACAATAGCTTTACCGAGTGAAAGAAGAATAGTCCGGGTTTGAGGTTGAGTCTTTCTCTTTTACAGTGAAACCCGAGTTCAGGGAATAGAGGAAAAGAAGAATAGTCCGTCCTGTTTACCCTGTTCAATCAGGAGAAAGAGAAGAGCTAAGATTCCGAGTTTACTGTTCAATCAGGAATCGGAGAAAGAGCTGTTCAATCAGGTTCCGGTTCCGTCATTCATTTCCTCTCCGGTTCAGTAGCGAAGGGAAGTCTCAAGAGTGAAAGCAAGAAAGGATCAAGAGCTGTTCAATCAGGTTCCGGGGAATTAATCTTTCTTCTTCTTTTCTTCCAGTAAAGCAGTCTCATTCCTCTTTCGTCTTTCAAAGCTGCTAACTAACTCCTGAATTTCCTCTCCCTTCTTTCTTTGTGCCTGTTCCGGAGCTCTCCTGTCAAGCAGCTAATTCAGTTAATATCCCTGAACTGTAAAGGTAAAGAAAGGATAGGTTCACTCTCTTTCCTCTTTCGTTGAGTCTGGCTGCTAAGGCAATGGAATTGTGAGACCGAGTTTATCTTCAAGTGATTGAGTGAAGGAAGTAGCTTAGGGCATATCGGTTCAGTAGCTCTTTTTCGGTTTCTTCTTCTTTTCTTACTGTTCCATCTGGTTCAGGAAAAGAGATAGTTCAACCCTCGTTCAAGAAGAATAGTCCGTCCATCCTGATTTTCGCTTTCGTCTTTCCTTACTACCTCGTTCAATCAGGAAAAGGTGAAGATAGGGGCGAAGCCATGAGACCGAATTTACGAGGTTCAGGCAATGGGTGAGACCGATAGGGAGAGGAGAGAGAAAGATCAGTTCCTGAATAAATAGGTTCAGGGGCTTTACCGAGTTCAATCAGTCTAAGGTTTTCGCTTGAGTCTTTGTTTACAGGAGAGTAAATTCATTAAATTAGCTGCTTTACCGAGTTCAATCAGGAGAATGAATCGTTGAGTCTTCACTCTCATTCATAAGGAGTTGAGTCTCCATTCTTGTTGGTTTCGTCTTTCCTTCCGACAATGAATAGGTGAAAGAATCAATAGGTTCCGGCCGGAGTTCACTCGAATTAAGGAGAAAGATCCGTTCAATTAGGGAAGGGAAGTAGTTCAGGGGCGAAGCCACGAGACCGATAGGGAGAGGAGTGAAGCCGAGTTCAAGAATAAATAGGGAGAGAGGAAAGATCAGTGTTTGAATAAACAGGGTCAGGAGAGAAGCTGATAGTTTACGAGGTGAATGAAGGAGTGAAAGAAGGAAAAGGGTTTGTTTCGGTTGAGTAAGTAGGGACAGGAGCAATGAGACCATAAAGAATAGGTTCAGGATAATTAAGAGGAAAGGGAAGAAGGAGCTCGACTCGAAGAAGAGAGGGGAGAAGCAGGTAGTGAGACCGAGTTCAACACCTATTCTATTTACCGAGTGAAAGAAGTAATAGTACAGGAAGGAGTTTACTGTTCAAGAAGAATCGGCCAGTTTACCCTCTGTTCAATCTGGTAATATCGGTGAAGGAAGAAGACGAGTTGGAGAGGTTCAGTACTTCAGGAGTTTACAGAGTGAAATCAGTCTAATTCATAAGGAGTCTTTGTCTTGTCTCCCTTCCCTTCAAACACTGGTAAAGGAGAAGTAGCGAAGGGCATAGAGGTGAGGGTTCCGGAGCTTCTCTTTCTTTCCTTACTGTGAACAATCACTTCCTTTCCTGAGAATAACTCACAATAAGGGTGTATAAGGAGCGCAGCGAACATCCTTGAATTTGTAGGAGAGGGGCAGACAATGAAATTACTTTACCGAGTTGTAGAGGTTCAGGCAATGAAATTGCTTTACCGAGTTGGAGAGGTGAAGGGTCAGGAGCTAATCATTTTTACCTTGTCTTTGAATAAAGAAAGAGGAGCGCAGCAACGAGACCGTAAGCTTTACCGAGTGAAAGAAGGTGAATGAGTTTACTCTTCAAGAAGAAATAGCTGAAAGAAGGGGAAGGCGAAAGAATCCATAGGTTCAGTAGTTCTGTCTCATGAATAAGGAGTTGAGTCGAATTAATCTTTCTTACAGGCAGGCAAGAAGGAGTATTTCTCTTTGGCTTTTACCTTGGGAAATCGGGTTCAGGAGAAAGAAGGTTCAGGAGTTTACCTCGAACAAGAACTGAAGGAGAAGACAATTAATGTTGAGTCGAATTCATCTTTCCTCTTTGGTTACAGTGAAGGCAGAGGAAAAGAGTGAAAGAAAGGATCAAGAGCTGTTCCATCAAGAATAAATAGGTTCAGTAGTGATTGAGTTTACAGAGTGAAAGAAGTCCAATGCAGGGTTAAGGTTCAGTCTTGACTTGCTTGAAGGAGAAAGAGAAGTGAAATCGGGCTGGCTGGTTCCCTTCTTTACTGTTCAAGAAGAAATAGGGGAAGGCGAATTCATAAGCTTGAGTCTTGACTTTCTTACAGGAGAGGAAAAGAGTGAAAGAAGGATTGAATATGCTTTCCCGAGCTTACAGTGAAATCAGGCAAAGGTGAACGAACAAGAACTTCCTTTCCTGCCTGAGAATAACGAACAATAAGGTCATAGAGTCAAAGAGTGTTTGAATCATCCCCCAGTTTACCTCGTGTTTGCATAAATAGCTGAAAGAAGGGGAAGGAGAGAGAGAATGATTGATTGAAGGAGAGAAGCTGCTTTCCCTTGTGAAAGACAGAGTGAAAGAAGTAATAGTCCAGCCAGCCAGGAGAGGAGGTTACAGTGAAAGAAGGATTGAATATCCGAGAATGAATAAGATAAGGTTCGGTTCCTTTCTCTTTGGCTTTTACCTTGTTCAATCTGTTGAAGGAATAAATAAGGAGTCTATCCTCTCCCTTCACTAGCTCTTTTCTTTCACTATAAAAAAGGAGTTCAATCAGGTTCAGTTCAAATAGCTACACCGAGTCTTTGAAGGAAAAGGGTTAAGGTTCAGTCTCTCTCATCAGGCCAGCCAGGCAGGAGTAGGAGTATTGACTTTCTTACGAGGTTCAGGAGTGAAAGCAAGAAGGATTGAATATCCGAGTTCAGGAGAAGGAATCTTTAGTCTTTATTTACAGTCGAGTAAATGAATTAGCTTAGCTGCTTTACCGAGAGTTCCATCAGGGACAGGCAATGCAATTGTTCAACCGACACGACAGGTGAAGGAGTTTACCCCGTTCAGTAGTTCAGTCTCATTCATAAGGAGTAAGGAGTCAGGAGTCTTGCTCTTTTTCTTTTACCTACCTTGTCTGGTTCGTTCAGTAGTTAAGGATAATGCATCTTGAGTTGAGTCTTAGTTTACAGACAGTTCAAGAATAAGAAGGAGAGAAGCTGATAGTTTACGAGGTCAAGGTTCAGTAGTGAGGGAGTTTACAGTGAAAGAAGGGAGAATGAATCTTGGTGAGTCTTGAGTTTCGGCTTTCCCTTGTTTACAGGATAGGAAAAGAGTGAAAGAATCATCCTCCATCCCTTGGTTACAGTCGAGTAAATGAATAGGAAAAGGAGCTTCGCCATGAGACCGATAGGATAGGTTCCGGAGCCGGAGTTCAGTCTCAGTCTTGTTGAGTCTTAGTTTACCGGTCAATCAGGTTAAGAAGTAATAGTCCAGGCAATGGAATTGTGAGACCGACAGGCGAAGGAGTTCACTCTCATTCATCTTGAGTTTCGTCTTTCCTTCCGGAGCTTTACCTTGTTCGAATAGTGAAACCCGAGTTCAAGAAGAGAATGAGGTAAGATCAGCTGCTTTCCCGAGTTCTCGAATAGTTCAACCCGAGTTCAATCAGTCTCATTAATCTTTCTTACAGGAGGGAGAGTAAAAGAGTGAAATCTGTCTCATTCATAAGTAAGGAGTTGAGTCTTTCTTCGTTTACAGTGTTTGAAGGAATAAATAGGTTCCGGATTGAATGAATAAGGTAAATAGGGTCAGAGGGAAGGGAATAGAGTATTAAGGTTCAGTCGCTTCGCTTAATCTCATTTGTTGAGTCTTTCAATTCTCTTTTCTTTGATTTACTCTCCTGTCAAGCAGCTAATTCTTTTATTCTTTAACTGTAAAGGAATATCTGATTCTTCTTCTTTCATTCTCTTCGTTTACCTCGTTCAATCAGGAAAAGGTTTGAGGTTGAGTCTGATTTGCTTTTCTTTACTCGACTAGAAAGGAATATCTTCTTCTTCTTCTTGCATTTGATTCTCCTGTAAAGTCTCATGAATCTTGTCTTGCTTCAGTCTTTCTCCTTATGATATTTCGAATTGTAAAGTAAAGGATCATTCATCTTTCGTCTCCCTGATTTCATTCTCTAAAGGTTCAGGTTCAGGAGAATGAAAATAGCTTTACCTCGTGTTTATAGTCCTGGTTTTCGCTTTCTTTCGTCGTCTTTCCTTTCTTTTTCTTCTTCAACCAATTCATTAATTTACTCGCAAGGAATATCTGATTCTGATTCTTTCTCTAAAGGTTCAGGTTGAACTATCTCTTTTCTTTCAAACACTGTAAAAGATTTCATTCATTGACTCTCCTCTCCTGTATAGGAATATCTGATTCTTCTTCTTTCATTCTATACTCGAAAGGTTCCGGTGAAGGTGAAGGAAAGAGCTACTTTTACCTCCGGAAATCAGGGAAGGGAATAGAGTCAAAGAAAAGGTGAAGGATAATGAACTTGAGTTGAGTCTTTCAAAGCAGCTAATTCATTGATTCTTGAACTGTAAAGGATAGGCTCAATCAGGTTCGTGAAGTAGTTCAGTCTAATTCTTGTTTCGTCTTCACTCTCATTCATCTTGAGTCTTTCCTCTCATGTTTTTGTTCAGGTTCAGGAGCGAAGCCACTTTACAGTTCAATCTGGTTCAGGAAGAAAGAGACCTACAGAAAGAAGGTAAATAGGTTCAGGGAAGGTAATATCGGTTCAGGAAGTAGCTTAGGGAATATCGGTTCAGTCTCATTCATGTTGAATTTGATTCTCCCTGAATTTACTCTCCCTTCTTGAACTGTAAAGGATAGGTTCCGGAGCTTTACCTTGTGAAAGAATAGTGAAACCCGAGTTTACGAGGTTCAGGATAATTCATCTTGAGTTGAGTCTTGACTTGATGAATAAGGAGGTAATCAAAGCCTATTTACCTCGTAAAAGAAGATGAGAGTAAGAAAATCATCATTTGTCTCGAGAATGCCAAACATCGATGCAAAGGTTAGATTGAACCACCTCTATCGACCCAACTAGTCCTCTAACAAGCAAGTAAGCCAACTAGTAGGTTAGCTCTCTACATTAGAGCTTTGGTCGGTTCGTATAGAATTCTAATTAATGTCAAATGGATTCATAGATTATGAAATCAATTAGACTATCATTTAAATACTTTTTTCTGATTCTTTTGTTTATTTTTTATTCTTTTTTGAAAAAAAAAAAAAAACTCATTCTTATCCTCATAACTCAAGTTGTATAACTCTCACTCAAAGGAAAACAACCCTTAAGCTTAAGCATTTCATTTATTGAGCGGTCTCTAACCCCTTAATTTTTGCCTGTCTCCTTTAGAATCTATTTCAATTCTTCATTCTGATCTAGTTTAGTTATTGAGACAATTGAAAAAGATTTTGACTTGTTGAGGGGATCCTTTATCCTTGCCTTTAATCATTGGGTTTAGACATTACTTCGGTGATCTTTAATCGTTTCAAAATGGCAGCAACATACCATTTTTTCTGATTGATTTTTATCAAAGAATCATATAAATATATAAATAATGGATTCTCATGTGATACACTTTTGATCAAATTTTACGTTTGAATTTGAAACTTGTTCGAATTGGATCCTTTCGATTTCTATACCGAACATATACTTACGAAGTTGTTTTAACTTATTGATTGACACTAACCCTAGATCTCTGCCCTTGATAAATGAATCAATACTTTCTACTCGAGCTTCATCATGTACTATTTACATCAAAACCCTCAAAAAATTAGAGCTCTAGTGGAACAGAACAAACGATGTCGAGTCAAGAGCATCTTCATTGAATGATTCTTGTTGATCAAATAATTTAGCCATTGGCTAAAGAAAGCACAAATGCTCCTTTTAATATATTTTCCAAGTCCTCCTTACAAATACAACATACATGGCTTTATATAGCTTCAAAATGAAACTATTAAAGGCATTCCAAGAGTTGTAACATTCATACTTTATGGCCAATAATTAACAATTATGTAATTGTAACCTAAAGTAAATAAAAAGTCTTAAAATATATTAATGAACTACAATAACTCTAAATTGTAACCTACCCAAAATTTATAACAATGAAACTTCTTCTTCAATGTGGCATGAATTGGAATATCTTTTTGATAATTTCAACAACATTTTTTTTCGCATCTTCATTGAAGTATATTGTATGATTGATGTCTCTTGGTTCATATCATAAGCACTTGGCTAAATCATCATCTACTTTCGCTGGTATGATTCCGTCTAAAGGAAAGGTTTTTCTACAAAAGCAAGAAGCTGTGAAAGGATTGAATTCGGTTAGACCACCGGGGAAGGATCAATTAATTCATATCAGCTAATCCCAGGGTCAGAAAACGCTTTCACTCTAGAAGCTAACTTTTCGCGCGGAGAGGTTTTCTTCTCGAAAAGAGCCTCAATCTTGTTTATTATCGTATATTATGTTGAGAAAACACCTGTCTTTGTTCCAGTCCAAGGGAAGCCTCTAGGCAAAGGGTTCATTAGATCTTCTATTTCTCCCCGATTTGAAAAGAAAAGGAATGAGAATGGGAGCTGAGAAAGAAGGGAAAAAAGAGAGGGTCCGAAGGAGGTTCTCCTAGAGCTAGTCGATTCTGAAGTTTATCCTATTGTTTTTGGGAATCCCAACCTCGGAAAGGGGAGGGGTCGCAGAGGCAAAAAAGAGTGCCTTCTAAAGACAGTAGAGAAATTTTTTACCTTATACAGAATGCGATGCCACAAGGCAAGAAAGTTGCAAGGAGGCTTTGCTTTCAATCCGATTCGAATAGCAGAAGTTGCTTCCCTCATTCACATCTTTCATCTAGAAGGGCAACTAGCGCCTACTTCTTATACGGATTCGGTTGGTGTTCATGCCCCACCTGGTCCCTCTTTCTATGTTCTAATTGAAAGTACAGCCTCTCACATATAACCGTCTAAAAGGCGAGGTAATTAATTATTCAAAATGAATCCGAAAATCCACTGCATGAGAATTCTAAAAGGCTCCTTAAGGAGTGGCATCTGACCACAACATGCCACGAAGGGGGAGCAGTAAATCAAAAGGAGTTCCATCTGACTTGATTCGCCTGCCTTGTCTCTCCAAATACCAAGATCTGCCTCTGCCTGCCGGCAAACTCCTATTGATAGGCCAGTGGACTCAAGTCATTTGTAGTCCAGGAAGATGAAGGGCCCTATCGTCATGATCAAAGAAGTTTCTATACACTCGAATCTCCCGGAGTAGCATATCACCCCTTGTTAGCATTCCATTCCCTGCCTTGACTTGACATCGAGATATCCGCTACACCCAACAAGGAAATAAACCTCACTGGCGTGCGCCACTAACTCTTCTTCTTTTGATAAATAGAGGGGTGCGCTTTCCCTTTGAATGAGTAGACCGACCCCGTGCCTACCTTTACTCAATGCTCCTGAAGTCCGAAAATGAGACTGAGTGGAAAGGGGGCAGGGAAGTTAAGTTACAGAAATGGTAGTCGTGGACTGGTACCGCAGTACTTCCTACTTTTGGTAATCCTTATTGTGATCTCTCACTCTAGGCTAAGATAGTCTCTTAAGTGCTAGCGTAGCGGGAGAGAAAATAGCAATGAACCTTATCTACATATTCCCCTCCTACCAAGAATTACTAGAGCTCTAGAAAAGGGTACCGATAGGCAGATTGACGCATCTGAGCAGGCAGGGCAGTTTTTCCAGCAAGATAGGCCAGTGAGTTTCATTAAGGCAAAGGATGCAATAGCCTTAGGGGTGATGATGGATCCTACACAGGGTGACATCCGATCCAACCTAGTTGATATGCAAAGGCGATGGTCTGAAATTGAAGACAGAAAGATTTGAATATGAATACCAAATAGCGATCTTAACGCAAACAGTAGGTATAGATATCTGGGAGAGCATAATTGATATGATAAGAAATCACTACAAGGGGAGTTAAGATTCGGATTACCTTGTTGATCGAATATCTCAAGACAAGAATATTGTTTGAGATATGAATCACTCCACAAGCAAGATCGATCATGTCTAGCTTGAATGATTCTTGTTGATCAAATATCTCAACGCAAGAACACTTGTTTGAGATTCGAATCACTCCACAAGCAAGATTGATCATATCAAGCTTGAATGATTCTACATGCAACCTAAACTACATAGAATTGCAAAGAAATTTAGCCATTGGCTAAAGAAAGCACAAATGCTTCTTTTAATATATATTCCAAGTCCCTTACAAGTACAACATACATGGCTTTATATAGCCTCAAAATGAAACTATTAAAGGCATTCAAAGAGTTGTAACATTCATATTTTATGGCAATAATTAACAATTATGTAATTGTAACCTAAAGTAAATAAAAAGTCTTAAAATATATTAATGAAATACAATAACTCTAAATTGTAACCTACCCAAAATTTATAACAATGAAACTTCTTCTTCAATGTGGCATGAATTGGAATATCTTTTTGATAATTTCAACAACATTTTTTTCGCATCTTCATTGAAGTATATTGTATGATTGATGTCTCTTGGTTCATATCATTCTCCACTTCTTCGAGAGGATTCGTCCTCGAATCTATTTGTGAAACTTTGCTGCAAAAAATAAGTTATGGAAATACAAAGGACCTCACAACACTCTCTCACGTGTATACACTCAAGGAATTTTAGGTCACTCTGTTTGCACTCATTTACACAAATGAAGCTCTCATTCTCACCTCTCAAAATTTTCAATTGAGCCAAGATTCGATTTTAAACTCTAGGTTGATTAAAAACTAAAAAGATAAAAAAAAAAAAAAAAAAAAAAATTGAGAGAAAAAAAACGCAAAGGAAACATATATCCGATCTTGAGCCTGAAGCTCTGATACCAAATGATATGATAAGGAATCACTACAAGGGGAGTAAGATTCGGATTACCTTGTTGATCGAATATCTCAAGACAAGAATATTGTTTGAGATACGAATCACTCCACAAGCAAGATCGATCATGTCTAGCTTGAATGATTCTTGTTGATCAAATATCTCAACGCAAGAACACTTGTTTGAGATTCGAATCACTCCACAAGCAAGATTGATCATGTCGAGCTTGAATGATTCTACATGCAACCTAAACTACATAGAATTGCAAAGAAATTTAGCCATTGGCTAAAGAAAGCACAAATGCTTCTTTTAATATATATTCCAAGTCCCTTACAAGTACAACATACATGGCTTTATATAGCCTCAAAATGAAACTATTAAAGGCATTCCAAGAGTTGTAACATTCATACTTTATGGCCATAATTAACAATTATGTAATTGTAACCTAAAGTAAATAAAAAGTCTTAAAATATATTAATGAAATACAATAACTCTAAATTGTAACCTACCCAAAATTTATAACAATGAAACTTCTTCTTCAATGTGGCATGAATTGGAATATCTTTTTGATAATTTCAACAACATTTTTTTCGCATCTTCATTGAAGTATATTGTATGATTGATGTCTCTTGGTTCATATCAATAATAGCCTAAAGTCCGACACTTTAGTAAAGAAGGAAGAAAAGCCTACAGGCGGCCATACTTCGGCTAATGGGGGTGGCCCCATATTTGAGAGAGGAGAAGACGTCTTCAGCAGACTTGGAAGAGGACTGCGAGCAAGGGCTCACTAATCAACCATAAGCCTAAACCTGACTGACTCCTACTCCTAGCCAATCACTGCTTAATGTGAATGGGATTCCGTAAAAGTCAGGGCGTATTCTATAGCAGCAGCAGATTCTGTTCCTACAAAAGGAAAGAAATCCAAAACAAAAGGAGTCGGGCCTTTCCGGTCTTTGATAAAGAATTAATGTTCAATCAGTTCCTTCCCTTGAGGAGTTGGCTGGACTACACTCTTACAGAATTAGCAAATTTGTCTCAAAGAGGCTTTCGAGGCCTTGGCCTGCGTCTCTAAGTCCGGAATTTTCTTAATTTAAGGAGCGGGGACGCGAGGGCCTTCCAAAGGAATTAGGTTAAGTTGCCTACATGGCTACTTCTAGCAGCTCCCGGAATAGCCTTCACTGCCAACCAACCTTTACTCTTTTTGCCTTATAAGGTCAAATTTTCCAACCTCGTAGACAGAATGAGAGACCGTCTTCAGGGCTAGCCTGACTCTGACTTTCGCTGGAAGACTGAAACTTATCAAGTCAGTGACTACGGACATACCTATTGATATGAACCACGACCAAGGAATTTCCATACCTGAAGGTCCAATTACAAGGATGAGAGCTAAGAAGCTACAACAAACCTTATACACTTATATTCAAGCTATGGTGAGCTCATCAAAGGAAATTCTAGAAGACGTTGGAGACCTCCCTTATGTGTTGTGCAAAGTTGAGCTTCAAGAAAGAGATGAATTAAATGCACTTTAAGTTGCATTTAATGAACTCAGCTGAATTTATGATATTAGTCTAAATATGACTAATAAGCACATTTCATTCGTTGCACTATTTAATTATAATTTAAATATTTGTTGGTCATATTTAAGCTAGTTTTAAATATAGGAGTTAAGGTTACATTGTAACCCACATAGGTTACCATATTTCACCATTAACTAGCCATTTTAATATGGAGGTTATGGGTATTTCTCATTTACTAGCCCATTTAATTTGGGAGTTATGTATCACATAGGTTAAGGTTGTAAAGGCTATATAAAGCCTTCTTTTTTTTGATTAGAGACATCAGATTTTGGAATTAAGAATAGAATTTCTACTTAAGCTTTGTTGAGAGCTAAGTTTTTCTTTGCAAATTCTTGTGTTTAGAACTTGCATGCTTGAGTCATTCAAGTGGTATTGATCAAACCACTTGTGGAGTGATAAGTTGGAGTAGGAAAACTACTGAGGCAATGAACTTGGGGATACGGCCAAAATGGGTCAATTGGGCTTTGCCAACTCTTGTGGCGGCTTCTTTTCTTACTATTACAAATGTAACAGCTTAGAATAAGACAAGAGCTGATAGGTTCAGGAAGGAGAAAGAAAGAAACAAACAAACAAACAAAGAAACACCTATTTACATCCGAAAGGTGAAATTGCTGTAGAGTGAAATCAGTACAATGGATGGAGGGTTACGATTCTTTATCTCGGCAAAGAACTGACTTAAACTTAGTGCTTGTGAGACCAATAAAATTAGGAGCGAAGCGAAGACACTTTACCGACAGGTGAATGACAAGAGAGTCAATGAAATCCTCAGCAGCTTGACCGAGTGAAAGAGTTCAATCCAATTAATCTTTCTTCTTTCCTGACTGTTCAGTCTCATTCATCTTTCATTTGATTCTCCCTTCAAACATAGGTTCTTCTCTTCCATCTCTACCTCGCTCGTTGTCACCTATCTTGAACTGTAAAGGATAATTCATCTTGAGTCTCACTCCCTTCTTTCTTTCATTCTCTAAAGGTCCTCCGGTGAATGAGAATTAATGTTGAGTCTGACTCTCCACTCTCCCTTCCTTCTTTCTTTCTTGAACTGTAAAGGATAATTAATCTTGAGTCTTTCCTTCCGAATTACCTCGTGAAAGAAAATAGCTACTTCTTTACCTCGTGTTTGAAGGTTCAGAAGTAATAGTCCAGGAGCGAAGCAACTCGACTGTAAAGGAGAGGAGTTAAGGAGAATGAATCTCTTTTACCGACAAGGATAGGAAAAGGTTGAAGGTGGAGTCTTGATCTTTTTCTTTTACCTTGTGTGAAGGATTGAAGGAGAATGAATAGGAGTAAGTAGCTCGACGACTGTAAAGCAGCTAATTCATTGACTCTCCCTCCTGTCAAGTTCAGGGAAGGGCATAGAGTATAAGGTTGGTTCAGGGGCGTAGCCACGAGACGAGAAGAGGAGAGGAGTTCACTCTCATTCATAAGAAGTATTTCTCTTTGTTTACAGTCAGTCAGGGAATAGAGGAAAAGCTTCTGGAGTTCAGGCAATGGAATTGTGAGACCGATAGCGAGAGGATCAAGAATGTTTCGGCTTTCCTTTCTCTTTGGCTTTTACCTTGTTCAATCAGGCAGGAAAAGGAAGGAGTTCACTCTCATGAATCAGGAGTATTTCTCTTTGTTTACAGTCAGTCAGGGAATAGAGGAAAAGGTGAGGCGGAGTTCAGTCTCATTCATCTTCTTTTACCGACTCTAAAGGTGAAGGAGAATGAATGTTTCGTCTTGACTTTCTGAATAAGGAGAAAGAGAAGAAAAAGAATAAATAGGTGAAAAGGAGCTAGCTGATCATCCAGCCTATTTACCTCGTTCGTTCAGTAGCTCAGGGAATAGAGTCAATTGCCGAGTTAAAGAGTGAAAGAAGGTTCGTTCAGTAGTTCAGTTCGTAAACTCTCTCTCATTCATGAATCTCTTTTCTAAAGGTTCCGGTGAAGGTTCTTCAAATAGCGCTTTACCGAGTCTTTGAATAGTGAAACCCGAGTGAAAGAATAGGGAGAGGACCAAAGCAGCTTTACCTCCTCAATAAGGGAAGGGAATAGAGGTGAAGGAGAAAGAACCAAGATTAAAATACCTATTTATTTACCTCGTGAAAGAATAGTGAAACCCGAGTAAGCAAACTCACTTTAAGAGCTTTACCTTGTGAAAGAATAAAGAGGAGCCCGAGGGGAGGAATTGTTCAGAGGTTACGAGGTTCAGGAGCGAGGTTCAGGGAATAGGGAATAGAGTCAAAGAAAGGTGAAGGTCAGGGGTTAATAAATCAATCAATCAGGTTAATAAATCAATCAGGTAAATAGGGTCAGGGAATAGAGGAAAAGGTGAAGAACTGACTTAAACTTAGTGCTTGCTTGTGAGACCAATAGAATAGGTTCCAGAGTTCAGGATCATTAATCTTTCGAACATCCTTTCATTTGCTTATAGGAGAGTAAAAGAGTGAAAGAAGGTTCCTTCAGTAGTTCAGGAGAGAAGCAGTGAGACAGGAAAAGGCAATGGAATTGTTGTGAGACCAATATAATAGGCTCAGGCATAGGCTCAGGCAATGGGAATTGTGAGACGAGAAGAGGAGAGGCAGGAAGTAGCTTGACGAGAAGAGGCAATGGAATTGTCCCATATGATGGGCTCAGGAGAGAAGCAGTGAGAGGAGAGGATTGAATATGCTCAACTGTAAAGAAGAGTCAAATAGCTTTACCTCGTTCAATCAAAGAGCTACTGAACGAACAAGTCGTCCTAAGACAAGAGCTGATAGGTGAAGGAGCAAAGATCAGCCGAGTTGGAGAGGTGAATGAGGAGTACTAGTTTTCGCTTGAATTTACTCGACACTAAAGTTCAGGGAAGGGAATAGAGGAAAAGGTTCAGGTTCTTCAAATAGCTTTACCTCGTGAAAGAGTGAAAGAAGGGAGAGGAGCGAAGCTGTGAGACTGTAAAGTAAAGGACGGAAGATGCTTTAACCTATTTACCACCCTTGTTCAAGAGTTCCATCAGGTTCAGAAGTAATAAATAGTCTAGGAGCAGAGACAGAGTTTACTGTGAAAGAAGAAATAGGAAAAGGAGTTCAGGATAATTCATCTTGTCTTGCTTTCGGCTTTCTCTTTCATTCTCTTTCTGTAAAGGTTCAGATCAGGGAATAGAGGGGGCAGGGTCAGGGGCAGGAATGAGCGTAGCGCAGTAATTGTTGGTTGCTTTGACGTACGCCCCACCTCACATTTCTAGCCTTATCAGGGTCAGGGGCGTACGTCAGAGCGGAACCAACAAATACGCTCATTCTAGCCTTATCTGTTGGTTGATTTGAATTTTGTAGGATGAGTTATTAAATTCTTTAATTCAAGGGTTCTTGCTTCATTAAAAGCTTGGATCGTTAGGCTGAGGATTAGGATTGTCTTATCAATTTGATATCAGAGCCTAGGTTGCATATTTTTGGCCTACTCTAGAATGGATTTTTATGTTTCATTTACGCTATTGTTTATCTTTTCTTCAAACTTGTCCATTTATTTTCTTGCTGCCATTTTAACCATTATTCATCATCTTTTTACTTTGTTCTCATTGTCTCCTTAAAGATCATAATTAGATCTTGAAAAAAAAAAAATAATAATAATAATAAAAATAAATAAAAAAATCGTAATCATATTGTTCTTAATATTGTGTTTATAAATCCTTAGCATAAGATCTGATATGATATCAACCCAAGGGAAAGTATGGAACGGATTACCTTGATGATCAAGATCAAGAGTAAAGAAAACTCGTTTCTAAACTCGTGATTCGAATCACTCCACAAGTGATTTGATCAATACCACTTGAATGACTCAAGCATGCAAGTTCTAAACACAAGAATTTGCAAAGAAAAACTTAGCTCTCAACAAAGCTAAAGTAGAAATTCTATTCTTAATTCCAAAATCTGATGTCTCTAATCAAAGAAAAGGCTTTATATAGCCTTTACAACCTTAACAGTGAGCAAGAAGACAGAGTTATATGGATGCCGGATCACCCAGTTTTCTATAAAAGGCGCCTTGAGGTTAATCAGACATAAACAAGCTACTATGCCTTGGTGTAAACCGGAGAGATTTTCAAGAAGGAACTCATTCGTGGACTGATTCCCACCCTTTACCAGAATCAAAATGAGGAGAGGTATGGTTTCAGAAAAGGGACTCATTATATAGATATCCTTTAACGAATTGCCCGATTCACTGCGATTACCTATTCCCAATCACAAAGGAATGCTCGCTTGTCCGCCTACCAATGATGCCTTTTCACTTGAAGACAATTCCTCCGCCGCATCAAAGAATTCTTCTGACACACGATTATCTTCTACATAGGTGTAGATCTAATATTTAACAAATCTATCATTTCATAGATATTATGAAAACTTCTACCTATCTCTGAGATAGGGATTTGGTCCCAAAAAAGATATCCTAACAATAATGGAGGAAGGAATTGTGGAATGAGATTGACTACAAGATGTTGATGCATCACCTGTGAAGGGCTTAGCTGAGGCAACTTGTATGAACAACTCGTGCCGGTCTCAAATCCAGCAGAAATTCATGAAGAGGGGAGATGCTATCAGTTTCCAGGAAGGAAGGGTATGAGGAGAGAAGACTTTACTCCTCATCATATAGGCTTGCTATGATGGACTCTCATTTTGACCCCTAACGAACTAAGAGTCAGATTATTAGGAATAATAGATCTTGAATTTTCAGGCTCCTGTTGGCGCTGGGAAGTCCGCTGATTAAGCGAATTTTGAGAATAATCTTTTCTATTTGATTTGACTTTCAAGTTAAAGTCAGTGTAAGATAAACATAATAGAACTATGTTTTTTATTGTCTTGTATTTTCCATTTATTAAAAGGAACATGCACTCAGTTACTTACGGAATAATAAGACTGAACTCATTGACTAGCTCTTTTAATACTTCACCGATTCCACTAAGACTAGGAAGACGTGACTTGAGGTCTTCCAGAAGAACTCGAAGATGGAAATTCCAAGGGATAATGATTTTGACGGGGGGTCCGCTAATCGCTATTACACTGCGATCCTTAAGGAAATTTCAGCATTAAATGGGTGTTCTTCCTTAAGTTCGTTAGCTTTTCGTTATTCAATTCATTATAGAATCTGGTCTGGCTACTGGTATAGCAATCCCTTCTAGCCGCCGCCGTCAGTGCAGCCTGCCTGTTTCATTCATTAATGTGATTTTTGGTCAAAGGTCAAGCCCGTCATTTCCAATTGCTATACCAGAGTAGGGACGAGTGCCTACATAACCTACTCAAGATAAAAAATGAGATCTTCTAAGGTTGGTTATAGTAATGATGGAAATAGTATTGGTATCAGACCCGAATGTAGTTCTACCAAATTTCGTTTAGAGGGCCGTTTGCTCAGTTCCTCAAAAAAAGAGTAGATCTGAGGCAGGTTCTCTCTTCCAGCTCTACAGATACCTTAAATAGTGTTGCAAACATGATAGTCAAGGTATAGTGAGCAAGAAGAAAGAAATGTGGTAGCCTTAGCCCGTTTTTACCAAAATCAAGAATCGAACTATACACTTCACTTTCTATGAGTTAATATAGTGGAATACCAGGGTAGCATATACTCAGAAAAGAATACTACCGGATAACCCATGACTTTAACATTCATGAATATGACTAAACAGAAATCTAAAAGTGTGATTTATCTAGTGACTAAAATGTTCTATTTTTTTCCTATAGTAAGGAATCAATCATAGGAAGTGTCATAAGCATGGAAAGCTGCTAGAAAGTCGCTTTTGAGAAAATCCCTGCAGTACAATTCTAACGAAGTTTTATTGGAAACGATTTTCGAAGTGGATTCTCTCACCGGACGGGCAGACCTCTCAAGATCCGGTAAAGAAAGTTGGCTTGAGACTGGATGAAATCCTTTATATCCTATTCTTTCTCATTTCTCATCGGGATGTCAATCAATGTTTCCTTTGCGTTTTTTTTTCTCAATTTGATTTTTATTTATTTTTATCTTTTTCGTTTTTAATCGACCCAGAGTTTAAAATCGAATCTTGGCTCTATTAAAATTTTTGAGAGGTGAGAATGAGAGCTTCATTTGTGTAAATGAGTGCAAACAGAGTGACATAAAATTCCTTGAGTGTATACACGTGAGAGAGTGTTGTGAGGTCTTTTGTATTTCCATAACTTATTTTTTGCAGCAAAGTTTCACAAATTGATTCGAGGACGAATCCTCTTGAAGAAGTGGAGAATGATATGACATGATATGAACCAAAGAGATATCAATCATACAATATACTTCAATGAAGATGTGAATAAAATGTTGTTGAAATTATTAAAAAGATATTCCAATTCATGCCACATTGAAGAAGTTTCATTGTTATAAATGTTGGGTAGTTTACAATTTAGAGTAATTTAGAGTTATTATATTTCATTAATATATTTTATGATTTTTTATTTCATTTAGGTTACAATTACATAATGGTTAATTATGACCATAAAGTATGAATGTTACAACTCATGGGATGCCTTTAATAGTTTCATTTTGAGGCTATATAAAGCCATGTATGTTGTATTTGTAAGTAGACTTGGAAAATATATTAAAAGAAGCATTTGTGCTTTCTTTAGCCAATGGCTAAATTTCTTTGCAATTCTATGTAGTTTAGGTTGCATGTAGAATCATTCAAGCTCGACATGATCAATCTTGCTTGTGGAGTGATTCGAATCTCAAACAAGTGTTATTGCGTTGAGATATTTGATCAACAAGAATCATTCAAGCTAGACATGATCGATCTTGCTTGTGGAGTGATTCGAATCTCAAACAATATTCTTGCCTTGAGATATTCGATCAACAAGGTAATCCGAATCTTACTCCCCTTGTAGTGATTCCTTATCATATCACATGGGTTCGGTGGCATCCGCCCGACCCCGGCTGGTTCATGAGAATGAGTCTGATATAGATGAAAAATGACACTTTTCCTTTTCACTGGAATTTCTTATTCAACTTGGATCTGACCCTCGAAGAGTTCATCAAATTCCTCTATTTAGTATATTACACTTATGCAATTGATTCTTTCTGTGGGTTTCGTCGCTATTGTATAAAGAGCTTTCCCTTGTACAGTTCGCAGCGCCTATTTCGTAATCTTTGCCTGAGAGAGAAGATGTACTCTGCTAGAATAGACTATGCAAGCTCAAGAGCCCACGACCTAGCTTGTTAACTGTTCCGATGACGGATCCTATCTGTTACCAAGTCCTCTTCCTTCATCGCGTAGCTACATTTTCTCAGCTCCTTCGTACCTTATCGCCTACTTCTTTATAAGAAAGTTTCCTTGATCCTCCGGCCGTGTGTTTTAGTTAAATGATTCCAGAACATACCTTTCGCCGTCTCATTTGGTTGCACGTATACAAAGGAAAGGATGGTCGTTTCGCCTTGTACATTGGCTTCAGAATGGATAACTTGGTCGTTGCATGCCAAAATCTTTAGCCTAATGCTCATTGGATCCCACATGAGAATTAGACCACCAACATAGAAAAGTACAGTGGTACCGTATACCTTTCCTCCCAAACCAGGAATTTATGACAAAATAGGATCTGAAGTCGTGACCAATCCCATTCTCCATCATTGTAGTAATCAACAACTTTCTCACCCCTCAGATGCAAGGGAACATCGGAGTTGCACCTTTCAGCAATGGAAGTATTACCAATTACCAAACCACTTATCATACCAAAAGGATGTAGAGGCACCATTTCCAACAAGCTTGGAGCAGCCTTACTTCACTACATTCTTGCTCGAGTAAATACTACGCCATGTATGAGAAGCAGTTGGCTTAAGAGAGGATTGCAGAAAGGAAGAACCTTTTTTTGACTTGGACCAACATACCCTACTAGTCCCCATCGTTTTGAGTACTCTTTGCATCGAAATCTCATATTATCAGAAACTTTGTCCCGTTCGCCGCTTATCTATTCTCTTAAGAGATCATTATTAGATATTGAATTCATGTTCATAGGCTAGCGGGAAATCCTTCCGCCCGCCTCTCCTCCTAAGACCGGTAATCTCGCATCTATTCATGAAATTGGAAAATGAGAAATTGCAGTTGAGAGCTAGTTAGTTTCAGGGATCGGTAATTCGATCAAAGCACCTTCGTCCTTCCCTTGTTTTAGATTCTAGTCTCGGCTTCAATCGGGAATGAAATTGTAAGAACCCTTTAATCGAATGATCGTACAAAAAAAGGGTGACCGGGGTTGATAGCGTACCTGTCTCACATTTACTCAGCGACTCTTCCTACATATCCAAAAAGACTACAGATGGAAATCTGATTACCCGTACCTCGGATCTTGATGTCAGTTGGGTTCGGTTGTGTAGGGATGGTGTATCGATCAGCGGAGATTATATACCAAATTGGATCTGCTTTTTCCGATCGAGATTTCCGTGCTATGGGACAACCTGCGGTTAGTGGTCTTCCTATTATGGTGGTGACTACCTTTCTTCTTCTTCGTGGTACCAAAAGAGAAAGATGAGTCTTCAACGAACTCTGAATCTCCATGTAGGAAGTTCCTGACTGTATTTAGCACTCAGATCTTACTTAATCGGATGATCGGCCTTTCGTGACACATGCGAACTCTGAATTTCAGGCTGATCTTCTTCGAAAGTCTCTTCCACGGAAAACTTCATTTATTCAATTGCTTAAAAAAGTGATTACAAGTGAGAGATTTGGAGAGGGCCTAATCGTTTTTTCTTTCTTCTTTGCGCCGTCCGCTAGCCATATTCGAAGGGGGCTCAATCCCTCCCTACAACCAATGAAATACTGGAATTTCTTAGCAAGTATCTTGCTTTATTTTGATGACTCCGGGATTGCAACAAAGAGCTAGAATAAAATCCATCTGTATGGCCAGCTCAAATTTCCACTACTTCAACAGATTGAGACTGGAGAGAATTAGATTTTAGTGCCAAAACACTTCTTTAAACCTAAGATAAAGTCCTGACTTCGATTGACTTTGGTCACAAGGTAGGTAAAAAAAGACTCTTCTCAGCTCTTATTAAAGCCATATTTGAGCCAACCTAAAGTCAGAATCAAGCAAATCCGCCTCTCCCTCGGACTTATGAGTTTATAAGCCGGAACCCTTAGCCTAAAGAGTTGACTTTTTCTTTCTATTTTAAGACAGGCCCGACCTTTTTAGTCTTTAAAGGTAGGAAAAGATGTAAGAAGCTACTGCAAATCTGTCTCAGTCTAAAGCTGCAAATAAACCTGGGGCAAGACCTCTTTTTTTCTATTCCCTAGGAAGTCAAGGCTTCACCAATTGAGAAATAGGATCCTCGGCTGATCTGTCTTATCTTTCGGCCGAAGGTTGTTTAAGTCTTGTTTTAGAGTTGAATGGTCGGGTTTAGTAATGCCATCCCTTGCGCTAGACTGATTAGGCTGAAGCAAAGGGCGTGGTAAGAACTAAATAGAAGAATCAATCTTTTAACTCTCCCCTGAAGTCGGGAATTTACCTACTAGACTAGCCCTTCTATCGCTTCAAGATAAACATCAAAGCCAAACTACACTATAGAATAGGCAGGCATTTAATCACACTACTACTTCGCCCGAGAGGGCAGTTTCAAACCTTGTTAGTTTCATTTCTTCCAATGCTTGCAACTCTGGGTAAGAATCAAAAATAGGTAGGATGCGCTGGTCTTTCTTTTTGCGGAACCTTCGCCATCTCAATCTTAGGATGCTTTTTAGCAGCTCTACCAAAGGTAATGAAACTTTAACACTAACTGCAAGCCCCGGGAGAATGCAGCTTGCTTCTAACTTCAGTCTGGTTACCTATTTCACCGGTTAGGATCGTAAGTCAATCTAATGACTATAATGACTAGCGCTCAACTGCTACTGAATCAACAATCTACTCAACGGCTATTAGACCTGACCTTCTAGCTTTCCTTTATCTTAAAATAGTAGTCTTTCTAATAGTATATAGTATAATAGTAGTATTTTGGCCAACGTCTTTGTTGTTGCCTTTATTCCCCGGCTTTCGGGTAAGAGATTTGTCGGATAAACTATCTAATTCCTCATAATTCTCTTCTAAAGGCAGTCAGTCTTTTATTCTTATATTTACCTTGTGACTTAATAACTTTACTTGACTTTCTAACATAGCCTCCTGCTGTATAAAAATCTGACTTGCTGTTTTCAGCTCTTTTTTGGGCTTCTATCAAAAAAGAGGCACAGTCTGAGCTAGATAATGGATCATCTTTAATTAGACGTCATTTCGTTCTTCCCAGACCTGCTGTAACTTAGAAAGAGAACTACCAGACTTCCAAGAGTTTTGGGGGTGACTAGATGCTTTCCTTGCTGCCTGATCTGTTGAAAGAGGGGAGCATTGATTTCGTCTAGGGACTGGGAACTGATTAATGGGCATCGTATCGAGAATAGCTTGAGGATCTTCTTACTCTCAATGGCCTTTCTTTCCTACCTTCTCTGATTCATCAGGGTAAACCAAGCGTAAAAAGCCGGCAATTACTTATACTTAGCATTCGTAAGCTAAAAGACCAGCAACTTAGTCAAATAGGGCGAAATCCTCAACTGACGGGTTAAGCTAGGGGACTTGGTACTTGGTATAGGCTGTCATAGCCCCTGATAATGGATCATCTTCGTCAATATGTTCCGGAGTGTAGGAATAGGCTGAATTACTTCTTTTTCTTACTTACATCCAGATCTTCCAATGCTCAATCAACTGTTAAAGAAAGATTTCCTCCATAAGGCATAAGGATAGTTTGAGCCTAAGCCTTTAGAGTGATTTGCTTTCATTAGTCACCCAGATAATCGATTTTGCTTTCTGAGCCTACAACAATAGGATGAGATGAGGCTGCTTTATCCGGCTCAGGAGATTGAATGAATTAGTCAATGATTGAGGAATCAACACCTCTTTCATTATATGCTATTTCGGTTGAGGCAGATGATGATATGAACCACAACCAAGGAATTTCCATACCTGAAGGTCCAGTTACAAGGATGAGAGCCAAGAAGCTACAACAAACCTTATACACTTATATTCAAGCTATGATGAGCTCATCAAAGGAAATTCTAGAAGACGTTGGAGACCTCCCTTATGTGTTGTGCAAAGTTGAGCTTCAAGAAAGAGATGAATTAAATGCACTTTAAGTTGCATTTAATGAACTCAGCTGAATTTATGATATTAGTCTAAATATGACTAATAAGCACATTTCATTCATTGCACTATTTAATTATAATTTAAATATTTGTTGGTCATATTTAAGCTAGTTTTAAATATAGAAGTTAAGGTTATATTGTAACCCACATAGGTTACCATATTCCACCATTAACTAGCCATTTTAATATGGAGGTTATGGGTATTTCTCATTTACTAGCCCATTTAATTTGGGAGTTATGTATCACATAGGTTAAGGTTGTAAAGGCTATATAAAGCCTTCTTTTCTTTGATTAGAGACATCAGATTTTGGAATTAAGAATAGAATTTCTACTTAAGCTTTGTTGAGAGCTAAGTTTTTCTTTGCAAATTCTTGTGTTTAGAACTTGCATGCTTGAGTCATTCAAGTGGTATTGATCAAACCACTTGTGGAGTGATTCGAATCACGAGTTTAGAAACTAGTTTTCTTTACTCTTGATCTTGTACATCAAGGTAATCCGTTCCATACTTTTCCTTGGGTTGATATCATATCATTTGGTATCAGAGCTTTAGGCTCAAGATCGGATATATGTTTCCTTGCATTTATCTCTTTTGATTCTCATCTATATATATATAAATATATATATATATTTTTCAGTTTGTGTAGCGAGTTCACATTCTGTCTAAAAATTATATAGCAAAAAAAAAAAAAAAAAACACATTAGTTCTGTGCTTTAATTTATGTTGACATATTTTATAAAGTGTTAGATCTGGATCTTATCAACACTTTGTTCTTCTCTAATCTTCAAAATCAATTTTCTTGTTGGTAAATTGATTAATTTTTGCCACTCAGTTACCGAACAAAAAAAAAGAGAAAGAAAGCTTATTGATGTTAACTGTCTTTCTTTTTTCCTCTTGATTATTATATGTAACTCTCATATGTTACTACGTCTAAATTAGTCCTTAATCATTTTCTTTCTTTAATTCGTTTCTTTGTCGTTATTCGGATTGCTCCTTTAATACCCTTGTTTATGTGTTGAGTGTGCTGTCTATTCACTTTGAATTGCACTTAGCTCTATAATATAGCTTGTCTCACATTCCAATTTTTTTATTTTTTTTTTATTTGTGTGTGCTCAATTGTGAGGGTGAGTTTGTAAGGGAGTGATACATTGATTCGAGTGTTGAGTGCTAAACACGAGTGAACTATGTTTACGAGTGAACACACGTGAGGGAGCGCTTGTGAGGTCCTTTTATTATTATTATTATTATTATTATTATTATTTTAACTTCCTTTTGTAGCATGGAAAATCCAGACGACAATCCTAACATTACTGATGCACGATTGAGAGAAGCACAACAACGAACTATGGAAAGACTAATTCGAGGAATAGAAGAGTTGACCGATCGAATAGGACGATTGGAGATTCAAAATCAAGCTCGACAGACGATTCCACTACCTAGAACCTCAACCGATCAATATGAGGGTGACAATTCTGATCACCACGAGGATAATCCACATGCGGTTGGTCGTGGCTTGATGCGAGGGAGAGACCATGGAAGAAGGTATCATAATTTACAACAACGAGTTCCTTATGATGATAGAATTGATCGTAACGTGGGGAGCATCAAATTAAAACTTCCCATGTTTTATGGCAAAACCGATCCAAAGGAGTACCTTGAATAGGAGAAGACGGTGGAGTCGGTGTTCAACTATCATAATTTTAGTGATGAAAAAAAGGTACTGTTATGCATTGCTCAATTCAAACAATATGCTCAAATTTGGTGGGATAAATTGATGTCAAGGAGGGAGAAATTGTTACAGATGACGAGGCACATAACGACATAAATGAGGAAAATGATGAGAGTGAGGAGTTTAGTGAAGAGGACCCTACACATATATCTTTGGTTACTCGACGAGCTCTAAACACCCACATTAAGGAGGACAGCCTAGACCAACGAGAGAACTTATTTCAAACTCGGTGTCTTGTTCAATCTGTACCTTGTAGTGTTGTCATTGATAGCGGTAGTTGCACCAATGTTGTGAGTTCCATTCTAGTCAAAAGGCTTCATTTAAAGACACAACCACATCCAAGACCCTACAAGCTTCAATGGCTGAATGATCGTGGGGAAGTACGGGTAACTCAACAAGCTCTTGTTTCTTTTACTATTGGAAAATATGTTGATGATGTTTTATGTGATGTTGTATCCATGCATGTTGGAGATTTACTACTGGGACGACCTTGGTAATTTGATCGTGGGGTAATGTATGATGGGTATGCAAATTGATACTCTTTTACTCACAATGGTAGAAAAACTACTCTTGTTCCATTGTCTCCAAAAGATGTATTTATTGATCATTGCAAACTTGAAAAGAAAAGGCAAGAGGCTGATGCAAAAGCAGAGATTGAAAAAGAATCCAGTGAAAAAAAGAGCTTGAGTGAAAAGCAAGAGAGTAGCACTCAGCCTAGAGAAAAAAAAGAGAGAAAAGCCAAATCAGTAAACTTATATGTTAGATCAAATGAGGCTAGGAATGTTTTGCTCTCTAACCGGACCATTCTTGTACTTATGTGCAAGGGATCTTGTTACTTTACTAACACGCTTAACCCTTCTTTGCCTAGTGATTTTGTTGTGCTTTTGCAAGAGTTTGCAGATTTATTTTCCGAGGAGATGCCTAGTAGTTTGCCACCACTGAGAGGGATTGAACACAAGATTGACTTCATTCCTGGCGCACCCATTCCAAACCGACCAGCATATAGGACTAATCCAAAGGAGGCTGAAGAGATACAAAGGCAAGTAAGTGAACTCCTTGCTAAAGGGTATGTACGTGAAAGTTTGAGTCCTTGTTCTGTTCCAGTTATTCTTGTACCTAAGAAAGATGGTTCTTGGCGTATATGTGTTGATTGTAGGGCTATAAACAAGATAACTATAAAGTATAGGCATCCAATTCCTAGATTAGATGATATGCTTGATGAGTTACATGGATGTAGTCTTTTTACTAAGATTGATTTAAAATCGGGTTATCATCAAATTCGCATGCATATTGGGGATGAGTGGAAAACAGCTTTTAAAACCAAGTATGGTCTTTATGAATGGTTGGTTATGCCTTTTGGATTAACTAATGCACCTAGTACATTCATGAGACTAATGAACCATGTCTTACGAGAATACTTAGGTAAGTTTGTGGTTGTTTATTTTGATGACATCCTTG
Source organism: Cucurbita ficifolia (assembly GCA_033971965.1). Lineage (NCBI taxonomy): Eukaryota > Viridiplantae > Streptophyta > Magnoliopsida > Cucurbitales > Cucurbitaceae > Cucurbita > Cucurbita ficifolia. The sequence goes on along the minus strand of CM066965.1, from coordinate 14,045,393 downwards.
TTTACTCTAAATCTTTAAATGATCATATTATCCATGTACGCAATGTTTTAACTACTTTAAGAAACGAATGTTTGTATGTAAATTTACAGAAATGTAGCTTTTGCATGGAAAAAGTTAACTTTCTTGGGTTTGTAGTTTCATCTAATGGTGTTGAGGTTGATGAGGAGAAAGTGAAGGCTATAAAAGATTGGCCTACACCTAAAAGTGTAAGTGAGGTAAGAAGTTTTCATGGTCTTGCAAGTTTCTATCGTAGGTTCATTCAGAATTTTAGTACAATTGCTTCACCCTTGAATGAACTTGTTAAGAAAAATGTATCCTTTATATGGGAAAAAGATCAAGAACTTGCTTTTAACACTTTGAAAGAAAAACTGAGTTCTGCTCTCTTGCTTGCATTACCTATTTTTTAGTCCACTTTTGAAATTGAATGTGATGCTAGTGGAGTAGGGATAGGTGCTGTATTAATGCAAAATCAAAGACCTTTAATGTTCTTTAGTGAGAAGTTGATTGGTGCATATGTGAGGTATCCAACTTATGACAAAGAGCTTTATGCTTTGGTTCGTGCATTGCAAACCTGGCAACATTATCTTTGGCCTAAGGAGTTCGTTATTCATACGGATCATGAAAGTTTAAAGCATTTGAGAGCACAAAATAAACTCAACAGACGACATGCTAAGTGGTTAGAATTTATTGAAACATTCCCTTACGTCATAAAATATAAACAAGGTAAGAAGAACATTGTTGCAGATGCTTTATCACGAAGGTATGCCCTCCTTAATACTTTGAATGCTAAGTTGTTGGGTTTTGAACATATAAAGGATTTGTATCAACATGACATGTTCTTTGCTCCTTTTGTTGAATCTTCCGTCAAAAGAGTTTGTGAATTTTGATGCAAATGGCAAGGTTGAGTTTGTTCATACACTGCACAAGCAAGTAAAAGAACAAATTGAGAAGCAAAATTCCAAGGTTGCCACCCGAATTAATAAAGGACGCAAGATTGTCATCTTCAAGCCAGGAGATTGGGTTTGGGTGCATTTCCGAAAAGAAAGATTTCCTACCCAAAGAAAATCTAAGCTTTTACCACGAGGAGATGGACCTTTTCAAGTTCTTGAGCGTATCAACGACAATGCTTATAAAATTGATTTACCAGGTAAGTACGGTGTTAGTGCAACTTTTAATGTTGTTGATTTGAGTCCTTTTGATGTAGATGATGGCTGGGATTCGAGGACGAATCCTTCTCAAGAGGGAGAAAATGATATGAACCACGACCAAGGAATTTCCATACCTGAAGGTCCAATTAAAAGGATGAGAGCCAAGAAGCTACAACAAACCTTATACACTTATATTCAAGCTATGGTGAGCTCATCAAAGGAAATTCTAGAAGACGATGGAGACCTCCCTTATGTGTTGTGCAAAGTTGAGCTTCAAGAAAGAGATGAATTAAATGCACTTTAAGTTGCATTTAATGAACTCAGCTGAATTTATGATATTAGTCTAAATATGACTAATAAGCACATTTCATTCATTGCACTATTTAATTATAATTTAAATTTTTGTTGGTCATATTTAAGCTAGTTTTAAATATAGGAGTTAAGGTTATATTGTAACCCATATAGGTTACCATATTCCACCATTAACTAGCCATTTTAATATAGAGGTTATGGGTATTTCTCATTTACTAGCCCATTTAATTTGGGAATTATGTATCATATAGGTTAAGGTTGTAAAGGCTATATAAAGCCTTCTTTTCTTTGATCAGAGACATCAGATTTTGAAATTAAGAATAGAATTTCTACTTAAGCTTTGTTGAGAGCTAAGTTTTTCTTTGCAAATTCTTGTGTTTAGAACTTGCATGCTTGAGTCATTCAAGTGGTATTGATCAAACCACTTGTGGAGTGATTCGAATCACGAGTTTAGAAACGAGTTTTCTTTACTCTTGATCTTGATCATCAAGATAATCCGTTCCATACTTTCCCTTGGGTTGATATCATATCATATGACTTCGTGACAAAAGACTAAACTTGATTCGAAACAGAAGGAAAAAGCAGCTATCCAGGCACACAAACCGAGGAAGGCTCCTCGCATTAATCTGATTTCGAAGTCTTTTCAATCAAATACAAATAGTTCCTCTTAAAAGCCTAGTCAATCCGTCTGACTGAAAATACCTTTGAATTGACCCTCCTATCTGTCTTGACTTCAGTCGATCCGTGAATGCCATATCTTAAGTACATGATTTCTCTCATTCTATTGTTCTTGCTTACTGGGTCTTCCCCAAGACCAATTGATAGAGTTAACCCTTGGCCTAAAGCTAGGTCTTCTCATCCCGCCTAGTCCCCTAGATGAAGCGGGAGGAAGGAAAGAAGTCGATCCATTGCTCTTGTTGTTGATGAAAGAATTACTAAGATTAAGTACAAAAGTCAGGAAAGAAGAAGAGTCGTTTACTCTTTCTCTTTTGGTTCAAAGCCATCCTGAAGCACTAGTAATTAAGAAGGCTTATGGGCTGGCTGGTAATTCCTAAGTCTCATACCGACTTAATGCCTCTACAAGCAAGATAAGAAGTTGGGTAGATCTTGACGGCTACAAGATCGGAATTGTAACTAAACAAAGGAGATCGCTTCAACAGTAGGAGAATCTTCTTCTTTCTATCTATGGCATTCATTTTTCCCTTATGTTCAATTCAATTACAGGAAGAGATGACCTCAGGCAGCTAAACTGGCTAGCCTGATTTCTTATTTCTATTTTGAATTGAAAAGCACACTTATCTTATTTCTACTATTATCCTACCGCGCAGATACTGAGACTAATAGAAAACCCTATACATACTTACTAGCCCCTAAAAAAAGACTACACAGAAAAGAGGTATCGACCTCCGAGCTAGAACAAATACCTTTTGTTAACGTACTTACAAGGTCCTAGAAAACGACATAAGCCTAAAGGAAAGACCATAAAGCAGCAACTAAAGCTAGATCTCAGATATCCTTCATAAGCAATGAATCCCACTGGAAATACGTAAACTCGTCTAGAAGCAATTTCAGTTTCTTTCCCAGATCTGCCACTTTACCCTGTGATATATCCTTAGTGAATAAAAGCAAAGTCAGGGAAGTCATAAATGCGAGATTACGACAGAGATTTCCTGAAAGACTATTAGTCCATAGACTAGCTCAATTTTCCACAAAAAATCTCTCTCCGACTGTTAGGAACGAGAAGGTTGAACACTAACCATTTCACAATTTCTTTCTCTGGACAGAAAATTAGAGACTTTAGGCGATCTTCGGCTAAGAAATAATAAAGTCGAGAATCAATTACGTCCATGGAGAAGTTTCATCTCAAAGCCTAAGAGATTCCAACCCGGGATATTGAAAAGTCAGTCTCTTCTTACTTAAATAGAAAATATGAAGAAGCAGAAAGCAAGTTAACCTTTGCTCTCTTTCCAGATGCTGAAATTCCTCTTTCTAGTACAATCCCTTGAGCCTACCTAAGAGGCAGTCTCAAGCAAGTCAACTAAGGCAGTCTCAAGCCCTTTGATGATCTTTTTCTTCCTTTCTTTTCTGGCCGGGACATTCCCAAAAGTCAAAATGATTCTCTTACTCAACATGCTAAAGAAAGGCCTGAAGCCTAATGAAGTAGCAATCCCGGGATAAATGCCATTGAAAGCAACCGTACTTCTATTGAATTACCAAACTATAGCACAAAGAAGTCAGAAGGCAAAAACCTATCTTGACGCCTTTTCTCCGATTTGACTAGTCCTCTCTCAGGTTCTGTGGTTAGTCTGACTGAAAAAGTAGCAACTGTAGAAGAGATTCTGATCACTACTTTTGAGGAAATGAAAATGAAATAGGCTATAACAGAGTCTGATCGTATTAGTTCAATCTCTAATCCATGTTCCTATTGAATCCTCCACTTCTGAGGCTAAGCCAGATCTGACTTTTTTCCTATAAACCAGAAGTCAAGTTAGGATCCTAAAGCCTGGAAAGGTAGAAATAACTAGCCTAAGTCATCAGTCCTAATAAGCGGTTTCGAAAGCCTGATATTCAATTCCCGCCACTTCCATGAGTAGTTCAAAACGTATGGATTTATTCTCAATCTCCTCAAGGTAGCCTGCGGCCTTATAACCTTATAAAGAGAAGCAGGATCAAAACAAGAGTCACTCAGGAATCAAGTCTAAAGGATTATGGTTCTGAAACCTTCTTCCCCGGTGATGAAATTCCTAATTTAGTTGTCTTTCCCGGGAAGTCAGAGCCTGAAAGCATCCTAAGACTAAAGACCCTACAACAGAAGCTCTTAAGTCCATTCTTGAAGTTGAAAGCAGGAGAAGCAAGTCATCTTCTACCTCTGACTAAGTTGGAGTCTAATAGTAAGTCAAAGTCTTCGTTAAATCCCATCTAGCTGAAGCAAAGCGAGATCCAGAGTTTACTTCAGGTGAGGTGGGCAAGGCAAATGCCGACCTGACTGAAGGCAGAAGCCCAAAATATGTATTTAGATTATGATTTGACACGCCGTACCTGAGACATAGAAAGCCGAGGAGAAGTCAGTCTCTTTAGTTATGGAAGCTGGAGCATTGAGAACTCTGAAGCCGGAACAAGTTGTTCTATTATCTATTAGAAGTTATACTCCAGTACTTAGCTTGATAAGTCTGCCGCATAGTAAGTAGTTAGTTACAAGCCAGGCAGGTAAATGGGCTTGCTTTTTGATTTGAAAGGATAATCAGATCCTGTAGCAGTTATAGGAGAAGGAGTAGCATCGAATCTTTTCGATTCTTCACTGCACTCGTCTATAGAGGAAATAGAATCTTTATGGTTTTCAGAGATTCACTTTGCCTTCACTGACTATGACTCAATGGAAAGGAAACCCTGTTTTAGAAGTTAATGTGGGAAATTACACATTCTTACCTAAAGCCTAAAGAGGAATGCAAATTGCCTAAAAGCACAACTGAAATCCAGTCTCTCTATTGAGCTCAAACCTCCGATGAACCCTTAACTGAGAAAAGCAAGCATAAGAAAGAAGAAAAGAAACCTTGGCCTAAAGTCCGGGAAAAAGCTAGCATGATTGTAGCAATCCCCGAAGCAAGAAAATCAGTCTTAGTGCCTTCCTTTATTCCCCAGAGAACTAGTCCTCGAACTATAGACAAGAGCATCACGAACTCGAAAGAGCTAGCCTGCTAGTAGCATCCTACTATTGAGATTTATAGGCTTTAAAGCCAGTCAAAAAGCAAGCAGCAAGCAGCAAGCAACCTAGTTTGATTGACTTACGAAGGAAGAGAAAAACAACTCATGGAATGAGTAATTCAAGCTGTCTAAGCTGTAGGATCAAGCTTTCTTTCGAAAAAAACCCTCTGTTCACATCCGGATGTTGGTCTATAATTGATATCGAGAGATTCTTTTAGTGGTCCCATAGACCTTTAGTCTTTATGGACTTCCTAAAGCTATAGAATCCTGTCAGATATAGAATGAAGTATGGGACTACCTATTTGCAATCCCTGCTGAAGACATAGAAGCAGGATCAAATCAGTCATTATCTTTCTATTTTAGTACTTTTAGTTACTTTACAAACCGGAGAAAGAGAAAACGTCTGACTGACTGACGAAATGCCTTAACTATTTCGAATGAAGTTTGGATGAGTGTTCTAAGAGCTAATTCATTTCAGTCTTTAACTCTCCCTTGAGGACAGCAAATAAGATCTTACTATAGACAGAAAAGAACCTTTGATAACAAGTTTTTCTATTGACTTACAGGACAAATTGCGTTGAAAGAAAAGAGAAGGCAAATTCCCTGAACTAGGAAAGGGGGAAGACCTGCAAGCTAAGACCAAGAGAAGCCAGTTGTACCTGTCCTTATTCGACCTAAGAAGCCTGAAGCCTGACTTCGGAAGTTGCTGTTCTCACTTACTCCTCTATTTGAAGGTCTCCATAAGCCGTAGATTAAGGGATTGAATTCTTATTCCTTATAGGGGATTCTCTTACTACAGGATCCAAGTGTAACTACAAAGCGAAGCAGGAAATCCGTCATAGGCGAGTCAGAAATAGCAGTCTTGGACGCATCTGCTCCGAAGGAGGAGTTTACTGCTTGAGGACTGAGTCAGCTTTTTACACCGACCTTTGTGTACTCAAAGTACGAACTTCCATCCTATGGATATTCTGAGCCGTAACTCAAAAAAAGAGTTTGGGACCGAAGCTGCTTTTAGGAAAACCGGAGATCAATCATTAGATCAGGCTTCGATTCCTATTTCTCTTGTTGTGCTTGAGGAAATTGAGAATCAAGCTAGTAGAAGTTAGCGCTAAGATCCATACTAATTGATTGATCAGTGACAAAAAGACCATAGATAGGAAGTCTTAAAGTAAGAAAGAAAGAAAGCACTTCCTTACGGGAATACGAATGCATTGGAAGAAAGTAGGCCTGGAAGGCAGTAATCTTACTTCTCTTTTGTTACATGCCAGTACTTGAGAATAAGGAGCTTCCTTGTTCGTTTTCGTTTTCTTTGGCTGAGCATTAAGCACTACGAAGTCAGAAGCAGCAGAGAACTCATTCGATATAGTAATTACCAAAGCCCTTCCGCTGCCTAAGATGAAGTATGAAGTACTGAGTGAGAAAGAATGACTATTGATCTTGATCTCGGTGAGATTCAAGTATAGTCAAAACCTCAGCGTCAATCTCATTTTCTTTGATTGGTCTTTCATCCTTGGTAAATAAAGCCAACAATTTATAAAGTAGTCTTTCAATCGACCCGTAAAAGACTTAGAAAGGCCTCTAGGACTCTATAGTTGGCAATTCTTTTCTTCCATCAGATGACCTTGTAGTAGAAAGCATTGGCAGAATGGCAACGTAACTAAGGAAGTTGGAATGTCTTCAATTCATCTTTCCCCTCCTTCCTCAAAAGTTGTGAGTGCAGGCTTTACCCAGAGATAATGAATGTCTTTATTGATAGCCTTGGGAAGTATATTCAGTCCTGTCTTTCCTTCTTGTAAAGTCAGAGGAATGGTTAGGAAGTCTTAAAGACTAAACTAATTTACCGTCCTTTCCTAAAAATGAGTAGGAAGATCAGCCCAGAGATTGATTTCATTACTAAACTCGGGTAATTACTTCCTATTATCCCTTTTCATCTCTTTCCCAGGAAGTCTTATAGTAAGATGAGATTCAAACTAAGTAGCTTGAGAAGTTAGTGTAGTAGTTTGAAAAGCTCTACTGGTTGAATACAGGCCGTGTAGGATACAGAAAAGCTGCCATTCATTGAAGTGTAGAAGATCCTACATTCCCAAACCTGGGGATGAAATTACTAAACCTGCTTCATCTGATCTTGTAGGCCTGGAATATTAGCTAGAAGGTAACTCAGGAATCAAGCAACTACTAAGGCTAAGCCCTGGGAACTGCCCATTGAATCTGAACCTTTCTCTCTGAACGGAATAGGGAAGTTACGTTTTGGAGGATGCTTGCAAGTTCTATGTTAGAGGTTAGAGCAAAAGCTAGTCCTGAGACAGAAGATGAAGTCATTCACATGTCTTAATAAAGCCAGAGCGGAGAAGGCAGACTTTTGTCTTTCCTAGTAAAGGGACTCTCTAGTTGCTGATGTTCAGTCTCGTCTTTCCCCTGCTGTTTCTAATAAGGCCTAAAAGGCGGTTAGTAAGATTTCATAGTTAGAGGAAAAAAGTCATTAGATTCTGATTTAGTGTGTTTTAAAGGCTGTACTTTACTATTTCTTTATCATTATTTATTTATAAGGATTCTCACTATGAATACGAAAGAGGTTGCCCGCAAGTATCCGATTTCTTTCTCCGTAATACATTTGTTGTTAAGGTGAGCAAGTCAGAAGAAAAGATGATCAGGCAACCTCAGTCTCTTCCCGGAATTCATACCAATCAGTATTGATTTCACTCGTCCCGGAATCATACTCTTTTCTTTATTGAAATCAATGGTTCAGTCCTTGAGTTCCTTCGTTTCGTCTAGGCTGAAGTTGAAGTTAGAGCTAAGTTATAAGGAAATTAAGCTACTAAGGAAATTACCTCAGGCTGATCTTCCCCGTCCGTAAAGAAATAGAAGAAAGAATTGTTTTCGGAGAATGAAGAGCTAGAAGTGCCTTCTTAGTCCGTTCCTTTAGCAGCGAACTGATCTGACGAATCTTCTACCGTATTTTCCATATGAAGTTATAAAAGGAAAAGCCTTGACCTGCCCAAGATCAATAATATCACTATTTCTTCCTCCTTTCCTGTCCCAATACGTAAGAAGCAATTGAAGCCTAACTCTTAGTCTAAAGTCATGGATTCTTATCCAGCCTATGATCTGACTATTCCTCAAAGGTTACTGAAAAAACGTGAGGAAAAACAAGAAAAGTCCCCTCAGACAAGGATTCACCTCTTTTCTTTCACCAGAATTAGGATGGCAGCAGTTTCATCGAAGAAGCTACTGATGACTGAATGCCTGATAATCGAATCCGTTTAGCTGGGCGGACTCTCTTTGCTTCTTCGATGATTGAGTAGGAAGTCAGTCTTGATATGATGATTGAGTAGAGCCTACAGCCTTATATTCTGTAAGGTATTCTCTTGTTACAAGCTCCGATCCTTGTCATGTGGCCAGCTTTTATTTGATACTGGCCTACATTACTTAGCCTACTTCAAAAGCAGGTAAAGGCCTTAAAGCAAGTCGTATTGACTGACATGGCCTACTAAAAAATAACTAAAAAGACTACTTCCAATGTCCCTAATGTTACGATTAAGAGAACTAACGCAGACTCGAAAGAGCAATAGTGACAATTAGACTGCTGTAGAGTTTGAAGAGAAGGGCAGAAAAGCCCGGATCAAATTCTATTCTACTGCTTGAAAAGCCTATTTATCTGTTAGTGGCCTACTCTGATAATATGATATTTCCGCTGAGGAATCAAAACAAATCAAAGAATATATAACTTTAGACTGAGTTAGCCTAAGAGGAATCGAATCAAAGGGTTTTGACTGAATTTACGACTTTAGATGCATTAAGGGCTTGCAAAGACTTAATTAGAATTAGACTTGCCTTATGGACTTCGTAGTGCTTTCCTGCTCAGTCTTCACTCTCCCCTTCACTTCATTAAATGGAAACCTCAACTCATTTTTTGATTCTTCCTTACGTCCCTCTCAATCAAAGAGCCGGGGACCTTGAAATAGCAAATTCACTGAGCACGGGGAATCAAGACTACTTTATAAATCGCAGGACTAACGTCTAAGTCTATCTCGAAGCTCCTACTTATGACTGACTTCTTGCCTCTACAGGATCTGTAGAAGTAGGCTAAAGTAGAGACTTGACATCTTGAGTACCACTCAATCTTCATATATCATATGTCAGTCCTTACTTGTTATCTCACGGAAAGGTCTTTTACGAAGACTATATGACTTGATTGCAACCAAAAGAGAAAGATGACTTGCTACTTACTTGCTTGACCGATTTCTTGCTCTCAGGCCGCCTCTCAACAATTTGATTTGAAGCAGGCTACTTTCCTATCTTTCTAAATCTCAGGCCCTACCAGAATAGAGTAAGTCAGGGCTTTTTGCAAGGAATTAGTTAAAGGTCTTTAGTGACGCAAGGTTCTTTTATGTTGGGACTTAGGCTTTTCTCACTTCCGCGCTTTAGGCCAATGGTAATTCAATGGTTACTTAGTCATCAACAGCTGCTACCTCACTAAGCTACCGGGCGTAGCCTACGGATCACTTAGCTGCTAAAAATGGATAAGATCAAAGAGTATCTTACCAGGGAAGAGAGCTGGACTCAATCTCAGTCTGAATTTTCGTAAAGGCCAATCTTCCATATGATGACAGAAAAATGGGTCACGAAGGCTCTTTCCTTGAAACCTAGCTTTCCTAACTCTAAATACAAGACCTTTTGGTCAAGAGGCATTCTCTAACTGATCTATCAAATGCTCTTTCTTTAACAACTAAGAAATCAAGGGCAGGAACTGACAACTGACCTACTATATAGCCCTTCTCTAACTTGAAGCTATCCTTGTGAAATTGAATCCCTAACTTCCCAAAGAGTGGAGAATATGAATATAGGATCCGATTGAGCTGCTAACTTGAACTTACTCAATTCAACTGCCTCCCTTTTTCCTTTTTAGTATTAGTAAAAGAACAAAAGCTAGGGGTTTACTCTTTGACTCAATGAGTGGGAAAAAATGGGCACATTCTTCAAAAATACATGACTCTGGCTTCTATGTCTTCTCTGGCAGATTATGACTGATTAATGAATGCTATAGTCATTCTGACTTCGTAGTGCTTATCCACTTTAGACTTCGAACTTCCTTTCCTACCGGGGCTTTAAACGAGCAAGAAAGAAAGAAGACTAGGCCCTTGCATTAGACTTCCTTGTTGTCTACCTTTGTTTGGAGAGGAAGTATGGGCAAGAATGAGATTTCCGTCTCCTTGACAGTGAAAGAAGAAATGAATTAGCAGCTTTACAGTCGAGTAAATGAAAGCGAAAATAAGTACAACTCCGGAACAACCTGAGACGATATTACCTGACCGGATTGAACAGTAAACAAGGGAAAGCTATTTTACGGTCTCATTGCTTCACCCATTCACCTCGTAAACTCAGTAAAGCAATTTCATTGCCTTCACCTCTACAACAAATTCAAGGATGTTCGCTTCGCTCCAATTTATTCTTTCACTATTTTACGGTCTGTTCTGTTTTCTTTCCCCTATTTATTCATTCACTGCAAACACTCAACTCCTTATTCATTCGAGTTTACTCAATCACCTATTGATTCTTGAACAGCTCTTGATCCTTCACCTATTAATTCTTCTTCTTCTTCTTTTTCGGAAGGAAGGAAAGACGAAAGAAAGATTGAATGAGAGAGAGTTTACGAACTGAACTCAATCACCTGATTTCACTCTTTTACTCGCCTGTAAGAAACAAGAATGAGAGTTTACAGGCAGGAAAGAAAGACTGAAGCAAGAGAAGATGAATGAGACAGAACTACTGAACGAGGCTTCTTTCACTCTTTCACTCGGTAAATAGGCTGGATGAGAAGCTGAACCGATATGCCCCTCAGTTCTTGTTCGTTATTCTTTCACTCGGGTTTCACTATTCTTTCTCTTCTAATGGAGATGATTTGATTTAAGGCATTGCCTCCGTCAGACTTTTCAGGAGGGTAAATTGCCTGATCTTGGTTTTCTTCTTACTTGCTGCCTTATCTGATGAAGCTAGGGAATGCGCCATAATAGACAGACTTTTTCTCAGGCTTCTCTTCTCACTGACTTTCTGGTAGGTTTGAAAGTCAATCTGAGGATATAGCTGTTTAAGGAAATGAAAGTATAGACCTTATTCCATCTTACTTGACTTCGTAATACTCTTGTTTTCGGTTTCCGAGTTAGACTGATTTCCAGATATCTTTGACTAGGAATTCCCTGTAACTTACCTTATCAAAGACTGCTGCTCAATCTAAGTACGGAATAGAAAGACTGATCTCTGGATATGTAACTCAATCCTACTACTTGCTTTCAAAAGTCATTCTCATTCTATGGAAGTCCGTCTAACTCAATAGTTCTAGTTCTCTTTCTAGTAACTCTTCTGTCTCAAGTCGGGGCTTGTATTGAAAGAGAAAGAATAAGTCATTCAACGGTCCTTGTGCTTTCCTAACTATATCGCTTTTCACTTCAACAGATCATGCGACATCAGAAGATACCTTTTCTTCAGTCAGAGTTCAGGGTTAAGAGGAGCGGAGAATAAACGTGAATAGCCTACAGAGATGTTGATCAAGTTGATCAAGGAGAATCTTACCTTTTTTGGCTTTTAGTCATCAGTCTGTTCCCACCAGAGCTAGATAGGGAATAGAGAGGATTAGTTTCCATTTGGCATAAATATTTGGCTTTCAGAGCCCACGGCTCTCACGTAATTTCTATAGTGAAGTCAATAAAGAGACGAATTCACTCCAAAAAGAAAAGAGTCCTTGAGGTGAATCACAGGTCATTGGCAGTTCTTCCCCTTTCTTTTGGAAGTCAAGCCTAGCCTAGATAAGAGCAAGAGAGGGGAAAAGGATTAGGATCTTCTTACCTGAGATGGCCGCTTATCCTCTAGCTTCTAAAGTAACAGATTTGATGAAAGACTTGCTTACCGGTTAAGATACTACGGAAATAGCTCTTATTTTATGCCTTGCCTACACAGAGGAATGATGAACTTTTCTAACTCAATCATACTTGCAGCTCTCACGTCTAATTCAATAGAAAGAAGGATCTCTGGCTTGTTAAATAGAAAAAGGATGCTATAGCTTACAGCTAACCGCTTATGAAATCCTGAACGAAGGAATTGACTTCAAATATGGCTTACAGGGGAATTGACTTCAGATATGGCTTACAGGTCGACTTTAGATCACGGAGGAGAAGATTCTATAGTCTCCCGGACTAGGGCAGAAGAAGAGATTAGGTAGGAGGCTGGGAAAGGAAATACAGGTGAATAGAATCATTGGGATAAAGCAGTTCAGGCTATTGGCATTTCATCCCAGGGTATTGGAATTGAGAATTGATAAAGAGGGAAGGAATTGTTAGTTCAGACTGAAGTCTGCCTTCTCTTTCTGAGGCTTGAGGAGCCTACTGATCTATTAGCTAATAATGTAGTTGATTCTAAGGCATTAGTCAGACTGGCCATTCGGCCGCTAGAATTCCATTTGATCTTAGCGGCTCTTCTCATTCGTCAAAGGCCTTTTGGGAAGCGATTAACAGGGCGTGGGGCCTTGATAAGTAAATACTGATACGATAGACCTTCAGGCACACTGACTAACTTACTATAAGTCTCTCAATCCAATGGACAATCCTGACGTCTAAATCGAAATAGAAGTATTCATCTTTCCTACTAACTAATTTAGCTTCCTTAAATTGGAAGAGAACGGATTCCAACGGGAGTGGGATGATAATAGAAGGGCATAGGCTCTTCCTACAATATATGCTGATTTCATGGCTTTTGGAATAGAAGCCTAGGCGCGTAAGGAATGAAATCCAATACTTCTTTCACTCAATCCTCGACTTATTCCCGGAGAATTAGAGCTTGAAGAGCCGCTAAGATCTGTTGGTAATGGATAATCTGACCTTAGACGACCTTCTTTCCTAACTAAATAGAATGAATTACATCAGGCTTTATCCTAACTAGAAAGCCTGTAACTTCAACTTAACCTACTAATCGAAACTGTCTTTCTTACTGCGCCTTTGCTAGCTTTATAGATGCTTTAAGGTTGGTGTAAAGAGTGTTAATATAATCAATTGGTCATGTCAACAAAGTAAACTACTTACATTTCTCCTGCAGTTTCACTATTTCTTCCTTCCTCCCGAAGATGAAATGGGACTAAGAAGTGATTCCAAGGGTTTCGGATGTGAGGAAGCTGTCAGAGCCTAAGGAGATGTTAGCAAAAGAGAATCTGACTCTTACTACTTGCTTTCAACTCTACTCAAAATTCTCTTAAGCCGAAGGGCGTGTAAAAAAAAATTTTTAATTTCAGTCGTCAAAATAGAACTATTTATCTGAAACTTATCTTCCAACCGAATTCCTTCTCTTTTTAGATGCATTAAGGGCGCATAAAAAGATAGAAGAGAAGGCAGTTTTCGGGCTTTTCAGGCCCAGTATTAAAATATTAAGACTTGCTAGCGGCTCAATCTTCCAGTATCAGAGAAAGAAAAAAAAATCTTACTGGCTGTCCTTGCTTTTTGAAGTTATTACCCGGGGTTGGGATCTGATTATCTTTTCCAAGAAATTCCTTATCAGGAAAGACTTTAGCATCTCTTGCTTGAGGCTAACCACTAAGACAATCTTTTGCTGAAAGCGAACCATTAGCTAGCTTAAGTCAGAGCTAATAGAAAGAAAGACTAATCTCCGAATCTGGCTAAATTAGGAATGTCATTTAGTCTTAGAAAGTTATCTGAAGCAGGAGTTGATTTCACGAACGCGTCAAGACTGATTGCTTTGTATAGCTGGTCTCTCGGCTGTTGCATCCAGCACAGCCTGAGGAGAATCAAGCATACTAAACGAAATAGTCTGTTACTGCAGATACTTATTAGCTTTCTCTATCTCACGAAATAAAGAAAATCAATAATCAAGTTCTCATTCATAGGAAAGGACGGGACCAGTTAGTGTTATTTGATGCTAGCAAGTCTCCTGCTTATCTTTTTACTGACGTGTCAGTCTAAATACAATGCCGATCCTAGCTTAACAGAAGCAGGAGGTGAAACTGTCAAAACAAATCTGATGAGATATTGACGCTGCCTATAGCAGCTATCGGATTGATCTTCTGGGGATTTAGTCCGAAGGATATGATTACCTTAATAGGCTTAGCAGGTCTTTAGCATTTTCTTTCCCCGGAGTTACAAGTAGATCGAGAAATGACTTCTTTACTTGCTTTTGCTAAAAGATAGAAAGAAGAATCTTTGCAAAATTACCTTCTATCTCTTTTTCTTTTTTTCTATTTACGCATTTTTTTCCAAAGGGAAAGGGATAGTAAAGACAGACCAGACCGGAGGCTAACTTTCCATTCTCAGTCTATTCCCTTCTATAGTGTCTTAGCTTTACAGATGCAACTAAGAACTTCTCAAGCGCTAAGCCTCCGGAACAAAGGAGAAAGATTTAGATAAAGCGCTAATTGAGGTCCCTATACGTTGTTTTCTGCTGGATTTGTATCAGGAAGATCAAAGAATTTTATACAGAATTGCATAGGGTGGTAGAGTTTAGAGTTAAACATGGGCTCTGCGAATGCGAGTAAGGCTGCTTGGAATGAGACGTATTGGATAATAAAGAAAGCTGATTGATGTCTAGCTAATCCGCTTTGTAACGATATCGCAGGTTTCTAGTGACTGAAATGAGCAAACGATGTTAGTATTACGGCGAGGAAAAATGCATGACTAGATCTTAATCTTATACTTAACTGATGAGTCAGTAAGGAGATTATAAACCTTCCTTAGCTTATAGGACCAGATATATATATTCTTTCTTAACATACGAGTGATTCATTCTTATCTGTCTTTAATTTAGACACTAAGACTGAAGTATTATAAGGATATTCTATTGTATTGAGTGCAAGGCGTTTTCGTCCTCAGTCCGCAACTATTATTGAACGGCTCTTGATGGCCTTCTCTTTTTTCAAGGGCAGATTCTCTATTAATTTATACTGTAATAGGTGAAGCTTCTATTAAAATCAAGTATTGAAAGCCTATTCTATAGGTCTAG
>CM066965.1:13974817-14030138 GCA_033971965.1 Cucurbita ficifolia | reverse complement strand
ACTGTGAAAGAATAACTCACAATCACTGACGGGAATAGAGGTTCAGTCGCTTGCTTCTTTTCTTACTGTGAAACCCGAGGGAAAGAGTAAAAGAGTGAAAGGTGAACAAGAACTGACGGGAATAGAGGGGCAGGGGAAGGTTCTATCTCTTATCTTTTATTTCCTCTCCCTTCCGGTCGAGCACTTCGTTCCTCTCCTGTAAAGCTGCTAATTCATTGATTCTGGTTTCGGCTTGAAAAGCTGCTAACTCCTGAAATAAGGCAAGGGAATAGAGGTTCAGGGTTCAAGAATAAATAGGAAAAAAGGAGTGAACTCGAATGAATCTTGAGTGTTTACAGTTCAAGAGTAAATGAACAACAAGAACCGCAGGGAATAGAGGTTCAGTAGTTCAGTCTCATTCATCGGAAGGTGAAGGTGAAGTAGCTCAGGGTTTCGCTTTCGTCTTGAAAAGCTGCTAACTCCTGAATTTTCTTCTTTTTCTGTAAAGAAAGGTTAGCTTTACCTCCTGAAATAAGGCAAGGGAATAGAGGAAAACAAAGGTTCCGGAGCTTCTCTTCCTGTTCAGTCTCTTTCCTCTCCCTTCTTTCTTTCAAACACTGTAAAAAAGGTCATATCGGTTCGTGAAGTAGTTCAGTCTAGTCTAATTCATCTTGAGTTTCGGCTTTCCCTTGTTTACTGTTCCGGAATAAATAGGTGATTGAGTTCAGGGGCAGTAGCTAATTCATTGATTGAATAAATAGGTTCCGGGGAAGGAGTGAAAGAAGGATTGAATATGCGAGTGAAAGAACTGACTTAAACTTAGTGCTTGCTTTACCTTGTGAAAGAAGGGAGAGAGTCAATTCATTAGCTGCTTTACCGAGTCTTTGAATAGTTCAACCCTCGTTCAATCAGTCAAAGGGGAAGGAGCGGAGCGCAGCAACGAGACGAGAAGAGGGTTTCCCTCGTTCAGTAGTTCAGTCAGGAGTTTACCGAGTTCAATCCGGGAAGGTAATAGAGTATAAGGTTCCGGTTCCGGTTCCGTATAGAAGCTGATAGTTTAGGAGGTTCACTCTCATTCATGTTTCGGATTTCATTCCTGTTCCGGAGTAAGTAGCTCGAGGGGAGGAGCGCAGCAACGAGACAAGAATAGTGAAGAATAGCTTGACCGAGTTTACTGTTCAATCAAGGAGAAGAGAAAGAATGAATCTTTCGAACATCCTTTCAGTAGTTCTGTCTCATTAATGTAGTTCTGTCTTTACTCTCTTTTGTTCCTGTTCCGGAGAAAGACTAACTACTATGTTACCTCCTGAAATCCGGGAAAATGGGCAAAAACATCCCTAAAAATAGGGAGGGGATTGAATTAATAATCAATGGTCTTTAAAGTATAATTAATAAGGAGTCTTTGATTTCCTCTCCCTTCTTGTTTCGTCTTGACTTTGATTTACTCTCCTGTAAACGAGAATGATTCGTTTCGTCTTCACTCTCCCTGATTGTTGGTTGAGTCTTGACTTCCTGTTCTTTCATGTCTTTCCTTCCTGTTCAGGGGCAGGTTCAGGTTCAGTAGTTCCATCTGGTTCAGTAGTTCAGTCTCATTCATCGGAAGGTGAAGGTTCAGCCTATTTACCTCCAGAAATCAGGGAAAATGGACGAAAACAGCCCGAAAAATAGGGAGAGGAGGAGGAGCGCTAAGCCCGAAAAATATAGAGAGAGGATTGAATGAATAATCAATGGTCTTTACACGAAAAAGAGTGAAAGAAGCGAAGGGAAGTCGAATGAGTGAAAGAAATAGGATCAGTCTAATTCATCGTTTCGGCTTTCCCGAGTTTACCTCCTTCAATAACTGATGGTAAATAGGTTCCGGTGAAGTAGCTCATTTCCTCTCCTGTCAAGGAATAGAATTGTCTTGTCTTCTTCTTCTTCTTCTTTCATTTTCTTCTTCTTCAGCTACCTAACTAAATGATTCGTCTTACGATCCTTTACAGTCTCGCTGCTTACTCCTGAACCTCTTCTCGTCGAGCTACTTACTCAACCGAAACAAACCCTATTCAGTCAGTCAAAGAAAGATAACTCCAAAGAAGGGAATAGAGTAGAGGAAAAGGGGAAGGGGTTTACAGTTCCGGAATAAATAGGAGCCGGAGGAGAAGGAGTCTTTGTCTTGTCTCCCGGATTTCATTCCTGTTCCGGAGTAAGTGAGGATCAAGATCAGTTCAAGAAGGTGAAGGTGAAGTAGCTAGCTCTTTTTTCGGTTTCGTCTTTCAAAGCTGCTAATTCATTTAATATCCCTTCCTGAACTGTAAAGGATAGGAGAGGGGCATATCGGTTCCGGTTCAGTCGCTTCTCTTTCTTTCCTTCCTGTAATTCATCTTGTCTTGCTTTCTCTTCGTTTACTTTGAATAAATAGGTGAAGGTCAGGTCATATCGGTTCAGGTTCCGTCATTCATTTACTCTCCTGTAAAGGATAGTCAAAGGTTTCTTGTTTCGTCTTTCCTCTCCCTTCTTTCTTGAACAGTAAAGGATAGGTTCAATCAGGTTCAGGAGCTTTACCTTTTTGACTCTACTCTCCTGTTTTTGTTCAGGTTCAGGAGAAAGAACCAAACAAACACCTATTCATTCTATTTACCTTGTTCAATCAGGAGAATGAATCTTGAGTTTCGTCTTGACTTTCTTTTGAAGGAGAAAGAACCAAACACCTATTCTATTTACCTCGTGAAAGAAGTAATAGTCCAGGCAATGGAATTGAAGCTGCTTGACCGAGTTTACAGTTCAAGAATAAATAGGAAAAGGGGAAGGAGATTATCATCCAGCCTATGTGAAAGAGTGAAATCAGTCAAAGGATAATTAATCTTGTTGAGTCTCATTCATCGATAGTGTTTACAGTTCATTCATAAATAGGAATAACGGAACAAGGAGTTAAAGAGAAAGAATCGTTTCGTCTTCACTCTCATTAAGCTTTCTTTCCTCTTTCCTCTCCTGTAACGGTTCAGTAGTTCAGTCTCATTAACTTCTTCTTTTACAGTTCATTCATAAATAGGGGAAGGATCAAGAGCAGTTCAAGAAGGTTCTCATCCAGCTGCTTTACCTTGTTCAAGAGTTAAATGACCCAAAAAATAGGGAATAGCGGGGAAGGGGAATGAGTTTACAGTTCAATCAGTAGGAGAAGGATCCTTCGTCTCCATTCACCTGTCGGTCTCACAATTCCATTTCTGATCCGATTTCTTTATGGTCTCACAATTCCATTTCTTTCTTTCTTTCACAGTAAACAAGGGAAATAGGTTCATTTGGTTCAGTAGCTAATTCATTGACTCGACTGTCATGTCAAGGGTCAGGGTTCACTATCTCTTTTCTTTCACTCGGGAAATAGGGTCAGGGAAGGGAATATCGGGGCCGGAAGTAGCTCAGTCTCATTAAGCTTTCTTTCGGTCAGTCTCATTCATAAATAGGATCAGTTCAATCAGGATAATTAATCTTTCTTTCGTCTCCCTTCTTTCAAACACTGTAAAGGTTCCGGTTCAGGTTCTTCAAATAGCTTTACCGAGTGAAAGAAGAATAGTCCGGGTTTGAGGTTGAGTCTTTCTCTTTTCTTTGATTTACTCTCCTGTCAAGTTCAGGGAAGGTCATAGAGTCAAAGGTTCCTTCCGGTCAGGTCATATCGGAAAAGAAGAATAGTCCGTCCTGTTTTACCTTGTTCAAGAGTGAAATCAGGGACAAGTGATTGAGTGAAGGAGAAAGACTACTATTTACCTCGTTCAATCAGGTTAATCAGTAATAGTCCAGGAGTTTACAGTTCAAGAATCAATAGGTGAAAGAAGGATTTAATATGCTTTACCTCGTTCAAGAATAAATAGGTGAATGAGAAGAAAATGAAAGAAAAACTCAATTCAGAGAATAAGGAGAAAGATCAGATCAGATTCGAGTAACCCTTAGAAGTAAGGTCAGGTTAATCAAGAAGGTAAATAGGTTCAGGAGTAAGTAGCTCGACTGTAAAGGAGAGGGGACTGCTAAATGTAGTATAGTAAGTAATAGGCTGCTACTCTAGGCTCGCTTCGCTTCTTCAAGCTCCGCCCCTTATTTCAGCGCTAACGCGCCAACTATTTATTATTTAGTAAAGCAAGCAACCTTTCGCTCCCGGCGCTCACCTTTTTTGTCTGGGTGGAGGCGGCGGGGCTCGCTTAACCGGATACACGGAATTGGGATCTCTCTCGCATGCAAATATTTCGATCGGGAAAGCCTCGCTTATTGAAAGGGCGGATTCTTTTTGATCACTTTTTTTTTTTTTGCTCATAAGTAAGGAAAACCGTTGGTAGGAGCGGCGGGATGATGATGAGTATATAAAGAAAATCAAAACCAAAAAGACAAAAAAAAGAAGAAGGAGGAAATAACGATTTTGAAAACAGGGCAGGGATAGATTCTTTACAATGACCACCGTAGACCAATTTCAAGGGATGTAGCGCAGCTTGGTAGCTCCTTTAGTTTTGGGTACAAAATGTCACCGGTTCCAATCCTGTCATTCCGACCTATTACTTCTCCTCTGGGCAGTAACGAGGGATCCATTGAGATCGATTCAAATTGGACATACAAAATCTTTCATTGTTCAAGCTCTTTCACATGGGTACAAAAATCATCCTTTTCTTTATAGTCGTATCTACTTTAATAAGAAAGCGCTCTTAGTTCAGTTCGGTAGAACGTGGGTCTCCAAAACCCGATGTCGTAGGTTCAAATCCTATAGAGTGTGATTCCCTTCTCTCGGTAAATAGGCTTCTCTCCTGGACTTCTTTCACTCGGTTTGTTTTCTCCTTCCCCTCGTAAACTCTCAGTCAAGTCAAGCTACTTCGTTCCTCTTTGCTCCCTATCTAGTCTAGTTCTTCTAGGCTTTGATTTACGAGGTTCTGAATACTGCATTTCTGACTTAATGGATGCACTAATGGATGATGAGGGGTAGCGTGGGAAATTCCTGAATCTCGAGAGAACGTTGATCAATATTCAGGAAGAGATCGAGGATCCTAATCTTTGTCAACACAAGACTCGGAGCCCCCTGCTCAAACTAAAAAGCCTGAGGAATTTTAAATGCCTTTCGGATTTCTTCTCGTTGAGGGAAAAAGACTCATTTCTCATTCGAGATAGGGGGGAGCTATTGTGAAGCCGTCAGAGGCAGAAGCGGCAAATAGCTTCTACCGAGTTCCCCAACACTTAGCTTAGTAGCTCAACTCTTTCGACTGGCGTGACGCTGCTGGATGCTTCTGATCAATAGGAAGAGGAGGAAAAAAAAGCTTATGATGAAGCATCTATTTGAGTCGATCATTTCCAAGATCTAATTTGAGTTTTTTCTTATGTAGTGGAAACGCCTTACAATCTGAAGTTTTACGCTTAAGGAGAGAAATGCTCTTGGTGGATGCAGGACCTGGGACCCCCAGAATTTGTATGCAAGATGAGCCTACAGGAGTGCCAATCAACCGAGCCGCCAGGTTTGAGAATAAGGTGGGATCCCTGGATCTAGTGGCCGGTGAATCACTGATCAAAGAGCCAATTTTGGAGAGATTCTTCATCGATCTAGTGGCCGGCGAATCACTGATCAAAGAGCGAGCAGCCGCCAGGTTTAATGATTTGGTGGGATCCACAGATGTAGTGGCTGGTGAACCGCTTTTTCTTCTTCCACGAAGATTCAGACAAAACCGAGCTTGGGTGGAACTGAACAATATTTGGCAAACGAATACAAAAGTCAAAGGCTTTATTATTGAGAAAGTCAAAGGAGGTTATTCAGTAGCCATCGCGGGTTTCATTACTTTTCTTCCATTCCGTCCTCTCATAAGTCAAAGGATATCGAATGAGAGATTCACCATTGAGAGCATTAACCCAAAAAGAACGAATATTGTGGTGTTCTAAGGATCAAACAAGAACTTGTCGGTCTCGCTGCTTCGCTCCTTCCCCTTCTTTCACTCGGTAAAGCAATTCCATTGCCTTCGTCTCCTGATAACATTCTATCACCTTAATCCATTCTTTTGTTGAGGGTCTTGCACTTATTCCTTCCGGCCCTATATTTACATAGCGAATCAAGGCAAAAGCTCTTACTCGAATGCGTGACTGCAGCGCGCCTATCGCCCCGGCACGGCACTATAAAATGCATGTTGGGTTGAGCAAGAATACAGCGACTAGGGAAACGCAGAATGGAATTGAAGGCATAGTCTCAATAAACAAAATGTTGTTCCAACCAACGAGTGGCGGATTTTGATGGAGTCTCGCAAAAGAGGATCCTTACCTTTATATACAAAGGGCGCGGGAGGGCAACAACTAGCAGCTCTCATCTTTCATTTTGTTGCGTCCTTCTTTTATTCATATTCAATCTTCCGCTTTCATCGCTCGTAGTTTCTCTCTTCCTTAATGCTATCTTCTTCTTAGCCTCGTTTGGCGCTATAGACCTTATTTGCTTTGCTTCTCTTACGTGTCCATGAACATTCGAGTCTACGCCCAGCTTTCTGAGTTCAAAGAGGGTTTCGCGAGTCCAAAACTGGAGGTTTAGTGTTCGTCCACACAAGGGGAGTCCGTTTCTGGGCCACTCACATGTTGTCAATTCGAATGCTTTCTAATTTGCTTTAAGGTCCCTAGGACCATCGACTTTAATCTTGACTAGTCGAGCAAGGAATTCCTTTCTTTTTTCTTATGGTAAGTGGTCGTCTTCTTCTTTTATTTCAGACTGATCTTCCTTCCCCCTTGCCTTTAGAGCTGGGGCAATCAGTCCATTCATTCCTGCCCTTCATTCAATGGATCGCTTAGCTCTATTTCTCAGTCAATCCCCTTTCTTTGTTCATGGCTTTTCATTCATTTTTAGTAAAGCTTTTCTTTTCTGTAAAGATCTCGATGACCCTGAATGAGAAGTGGGTTTTTTTACGGTCTTGGCCTGAGTGATCTCTGAAACTGAAAGCTTTTCGACTGAAAAGTGACCAATTAGGTCAGTAGCAGCCTTTAGAGCTGGGATAAGTAGGTAGCTGATAGACCAAATAAGCACAGTAGCAGTTTAGAGCCGAAGGAGCGAAGCAATGAGACCATAAAGAATAGGGAGAGGAGTTCAATCAGGTTCCGGTTCAGGTTCTTCAAATAGCTTTACCGAGTGAAAGAAGAATAGTCCAGGTTCGTGAAGTAGTTCAGGAGTTTACCGAGTTTACTGTTCAAGAATAAATAGGTTGTTCAGGTTCGGGAGAAAGAACCAAGCTGTTTAGAGCCGAAGGAGCGAAGCCGAGGTGATTGAGTGAAGGAGCAAATCTTTCTTTCATTTGAAGAGTCTTTCAAGCAGAATCAAAGGAAAGCAAAGAGACCGTAAAGGATAGGTTCAGGGGAAGGAGTGAAAGAAGGATTTCATATGCGAGTTCAGTCTCATTAATCTTTCTTACAGGAGAGTAAATTAACAAGAACTTCAGGGAATAGAGGTTCAGGAGCGAAGCCGAGGTTCAGGTTTTCGGTTTCTTCTTCTTTTACAGTTCAGGGAGAGGTGAAGGAGTGAAAGAAGGGGGAGTCAATTCATTAGCTACTGAATGAACCTATTTACCTCGTTCGTGAAGTAGTTCAGTCGAATTAATCTTTCGTCTTGACTTCCTGTTCTGTCTCATTCTTCTTTCTTACAGGCAGGAGAGTAAAAGAGTGAAATCAGTCCAATGCAGGGTTACGAGAAGAGGGAGTAAGTAGCGAGACGAGAAGAGGATTTCATATGCTCAACTGTAAAGGTTGTTCAAATAATAGCTTTACCGAGTGAAATGAAAGAAGGGACAGGTTCAGGGAGAGTAAATGAATTAGCTACTGAACCAACCTATTTACCGAGTGTTTGAGTTCAATCTGTCTCATTCATCTTGAGTTTCGTCTTGACTTCCTGTGAAGGAAAATGAATCTTTCTTACAGGAGAGTAAAAGAGTGAAAGAAAGGATAAGATCAAGAATGAATTAGCGGCTTGACTTCCGAATTACCTTGTTCAAGAGTGAAATCAGGAGAGAATTGACTCGCCAGTAATGCTTTTAGAGAGGAGCGAAGCAATGAGACCGTAAAGTAAGGGAGTGAAATCAGGTTCAGGATCATTCTTGTTGAGTCTTGACTTTCTCTTTGTCTTTTACCTTGTTCAATCTGTCTCATTCATAAGGAGTGTTTACAGTTCGTTCAAGAATAACGAACAAGAACGGAACAAGGAGTTAAGGAGAATGAATCTTTCTTACAGTCGAGTAAATGAATTAGCTGCTTGACCTCGTGTTTGAATAGTTCAACCCTTGTGAAAGAATAACGAACAAGAACTGCACAAGGAGCGAAGCCACTTTACCGAGTTGTAGAGGTTCAGGGGAAGGGAGCTGATCTTTCTTTCATTTGTTTCGTCTTAGTTAGTTTAGAGTGAAAGAATAAATAGGAGACGAAAGAAGCCGAGGTTCAGGTTCAGTAGCTCAGGGAATAGAGGTTCAGGAGCTTGACCTGATTCTCATCCAGCTGCTTTACCTCCTTCCAATAAGGTCAGGGAATAGAGGTGAAGGAGTGAACTCGAATGAATCTTGAGTTGAGTCTTAGTTTACCGTTCGTTCAATCAAAGAGCTACTGAACCAACCTATTTACCTTGTGTTTGAAGGAAAAGGAGCGAAGCTGTGAGACCGACAGGTGAATGAGTTTACCGTGAAAGAATCAATAGGTGAAATCAGGTTCAGGAGAGAAGGATCATTCTTGTTGAGTCTTGACTTTCTTTTTCAGGAGAAAGAATAAATAGGTGAAGGTCAGGTCATATCGGTTCAGGAAATGGAATTGTGAAACCGAGTTTACGAGGTTCAGGGGAAGGAGTTGTACTCGTTTTCGCTTTCATTTACTCTCCTGTAAAGGTTCCGGTTCAGGTTCAGGAGTAAGTAGCTCTCCTGTCAAGCAGCTAATGAATTTACTCTCCTGTAAAGTGAAGGGAAGGTTAATCAATAAGGTAAATAGGTTCAGGTAATATCGGTTCAGGTTACGGTCAGGGAATAGAGGTGAAGGAGAATTAATGTTTCATTTGATTCTTCAAGAAATTCTCTTTTCTTTGATTTACTCTCCTGTAAAGGTGAAGGTTTCACTATCTCTTTTCTTTCAGAGTCTACTTGACTTCTTTTTTTTCTTTATGCTGTTCCGTTTGTAAAGACCAGTCAGTGGTTTTGGCATATCTTATGCAATCGATTGATTCTATCAGGTCTATTCTTCGGTAGTGCATAGGCTCCGGCTTCTTCCTCTAGGCGAGCCACTACTTTGCGTGTGTGTAATTAATAGCAGTTTTTTGATTATGGAGCTATTGGATTTTCTTATAGTAGAGAGCGGTAAGTTAGTGCTGTTCTAAGGAAGTGGTAGCAGTTCCAGTACACAAACAAGGTGGGTTGGGGTGACAGAGGTATTTTGAGCGCATACTTTTTGCTTTAATAGAGAAAGGGCTTGGCATTTCACTCTTTGTTGTGGGGGTTGTCACGGATTGGCCGGCCATACGGGAAGTCCAAGGAGTTTTTTCTTTGTGGAGGTTTCACATCACATTAGTCATTCCATTCCTTCCGGATAACCTAAAACGTGTAGGCCTACCGAGAGGGTACTTTCAGATTTGAAAAAAAGGGTTCTATTACGATGTATACGATGTGATATCAAAGAAGAAGAAAACAGGTTCTTCTCTTGAGCCTATTTTTTTCTTTCATGGATCTTGCCACTTAGAACTGGTAGGTAGGTCTGTCTTTCTCTGGATCCCGCTGAGCTGAAAGACAGAAGACATACATCAAAAATCGTTTAGATCCGGACCTATATCTCGAAAGCTCATGTGCCGTAGGTGGGAAGATATGGGCTGGAAAAGCATGTTCAAAATCTCCGCAGGCCCTTATGCCCCGAATGCTCAGCTAAAATGTCAAACGAAAAGTCATAACTAATAGGAGCACTCATTCAACCTTGGATGGTCGTCAGGTATCAAAATCCGGAATTAATCGAACTGGAGGGAGCAGAGCTTACTGCTACTAGAACAAAAGCCAGGCAGGAAAGGGGGTTGGCTGATGATGGATATTCGGGGGACCCCATGGTTTACGTGTTTAAACTCCGATCGTATATATAGTGGGTCTCTGCCTACTCTACGAAATTCACATAAAAGGAAGACCTGACTAAGCAAGTTTCTGTGTTATTGAAAACCAGGAGAGAGAACCGAAGTCGAGGAAGGAGAATCATATGAGTCCTCCTTAATTCACAAAGCCTAAAGTTGACGTTTTAATATCGATTTTCTGAAAAAAGAAATAGAAAAGCCGAGCAATCAGTGAAGCTCTTTCTGTATCTACGGAATCATTAGAACCGCAGGCAGGCCCGGCCTGCTGACCCTAAAGACACGAGCTCAACCATTTGAAAAGTAGGAGCAGCTGAGCATATGCTAGAATTAGAATCACGCGTAATGAAGCGCTTGTCTGACTTATCTAAAAGATAGAAAAAACCCTGCTACAAATGAGCGGCATATGAACGGAACGAGACCCTTCGAAAGACGAGAGACTCAGATCGGGGATCAAAAAGCCCTTTCTTTACGTACTATTCATTTGATGATTTGGAAGATTTTGGATATTCTCAATTCTCCGCAGGTGCAGATTTGGCGTCGGCCTAGGGCTGATTTTTATACGTTGGATTTGGTACGAGAGCCTATGCTTTAGGAACAGGCTCAGGACCCCCATAGCTTTAAGGTGGATCGGATCCTACATACTTTTTAACACAGACAGACGCAAAAATTTGGAAAAGAAATCATCAACTTCAACTGCTTCATGCCCCGGATCACGGGTATATTTCTTATTGTAGTTATAAAACCCCCACATTGGCTTGGCTACTGGAATCATTTATTTCCCTCTATTCTAGCTTCAGATTTGGCTTAAGCTTCAGATTCTTAAGAATTAGGGGGGTAAAGAGGAGCTTTTGCTTTGGATGCTTTCGGTGGGTTCGGATGATTGAAAGAGAGCAAAATCTGACTCCTCAGTGGATGATGATTTCGGCATCCTCTCGGTGCTTATGTGTATGCTTTTTTCAGTTTAGGAAATATAAAAATGGAATCCGATATTTTCTAGGGCCCTTCCTAAAAACTCGGTTTTTTAGGCTTGAACCTTCCCCTTAGGACCAAGCAAGGGCTGACATTAGCGAATGCTCATAACGTCCTTGCTTCCTCCTCGATATCAGTAATTAAGGATCTATCTTCCTTTCTGGTAGGTGCAAGCAAGAAAATGAATAACAATATGTATAAAATTCCGTGAGCAGCGATTTTGAAACTGAACGTGAACGTTCGTTCAAAGTGCATCCAGCAGGAATCGAAACCTACGAATTTTCCCCTTTATTAGGTCGGTATAGGTTGGGCGCTTTAAACCATTCAGCCATGGATGCAAAGAGACTGAGCGAGTGAACTAAGTTTTTGGTATTTCCTTCTCAAGCTTCTATTTCTTCCATTAAAGGAGGAGATTCGGGAAAAGATGGAATAGGAAGACGTGTTTCCAAAACGAACAAGATAACGGGTTGAGAAGGGGAAGTTAGCAAAGTTAGACAAGATTGGGAATGGGCATAGGAACATGTATTGATGTGTACCAGATCTGCTAATGCTCCCAGGTTTGATGCGATGTATTCCACCAGTTGACTGAAAACTTGATTATTGGGTATATCGATCGGTTCAACACGGATTGAAATAGAAGCCGGTTCGACAGGAAGCTTTTGAAAACGCAGTGCACCTAGGTAAATAAGGGAACGAGATGAAAACAGAGGTTAAAACGAGCATCCCCACACCCAAAAAGGTGCCCCACATAGGGTCTCCCCCCGAAACCCCCCAGTCACTAAAGTAAACAACGTAAAAAAAAAAGCACCAATTTCTGTACCGGTTCCCGGAAAGAGCGAAGAAGAAAAAAAGGGGATGGTTTTTTTATGTTTTGTTAATAGGAAGAAGATAAAGTGTTTTATAGCTTGTAGCGGTATAAAACAAGAATAGCTCCCCTCATCCGAGCCCCGTTAGGAACATGTACATACAGAATACGAGAATTTCCCCTTGTTGAAGATCTAGTGGTGCTACCCCCGAAGACTTAAATGAATAGCCATCGCTGTTAAGAACAACCGAGATCCAATGAGAATTTGCCAATAGCATAGCTTTTGGTCTTTTGACATAAAAAAAAAGAAAGGTTGTAATAACGAAAAAGACGTGTGAGAATTTTGTCCTAGCTAGTGGAACAAGAAAGACATGCATCCATATTCTATACACAATCAAAGGATTTCCCTTAACGAAGAATTCCCCCTTGGCTTTGTTTTCGCTCCGCTCGTGCGTGGCACTCCTTGGCTGCTCGCTCCGTTGCATACCGAAAAAAAAAAAATCAAGGTTTTGAAAGCAAAAAAAAGTGGATTCCCTTTTTTGTGACCAAGAGCCCATCCTTGATCCAAGCCGAGTTTTTTTCATTCCTTAGCTTTTGGTGCAAAAGGATGATCGCAGGTCCCCTTTTTCAAGCCCATCTCGAATACGATGCGGTATGGTACTCGTGACCCTGCTACTGAACCTATTTCCGTCTCATTCATCCGGGAGAGAGAGTCAATGAATTAGCTGCTTGACCTCGTTGTTTGAAATAGTGAAACCATCGTTCAGTCCCCCTCATTCATCTTTCGTTCTTTGTTTACCGGAGAGGAAAAAGAGTGAAATCAGTCTCATTCATAAGGAGTATTGATCTTTTACAGTGAATAAAAATAGGGGAAGGGGGGAAAGAATAGATTTTCAAGAAAAGAGCTACTGAACCTAAAATTTTTCCCTTGTGTTTTGAAAAGAAAAAAATAGGGAGAGGATGCGAAGCAGCTCGGACCCGATAGGGAGAGGAGTGAGAAAATCTTTCTTTCATTTGGTTTCGTCCCTTTTTCAAGCAGAAAATAAAATTCAATCAAAAGAAGAGGAAGAGAAAGAGACCGACAAACACTATTCTATTCTATTTACCTCCTGAAATGAACGAAAAAAATAGGGAGAGGTTTTTTCCAATGAGTTTACAGTTCACATCAGGAGAGAGAGAGTCAAAATTCCCAATTAGGCGGCTTTATTTAAACCTTGTTTTACTCTTCAAGAAAAGGGGAAAAGATCAAGAAGAAATAGGAAAAGGAGTTCAAAGAAGGTTCCCGGTTCAGGAGAGAAGCCGAGGTTTTTTCAGGCAATTCAATTGCTTTTATCGAGTTTGGAGAGGTTCAGGGGCGAAGCCACTTTACCGAGTTGGAGAGGTGAAGGCAATAAAATTGCTTTTTACCGAGTTGGAGAGGTGGGTTGAAGGCCAATGGAATTGCTTTACAACTGATAGGGAGGAGGGTTTTCAGGATTGAATGAAATAAGGTAAAGTAGGTAAAAGGTAAGGTAAGTCGAAAAATGAATCTTGTCTTTGCTTTTTCGGCTTTTTCGGCTTTTTGTTTACAGTGTTTTGAAGGATTTGAATGAATAAGGGTAAATAGTAGGGGGAAGGTCAGGTAATTAATCGGTTTTTTTTGGAGTTTTTTCAGGATCATGAATCTTGTCTTGCTTGAGTCTCTCCTTCTTTCAAACACAGTAAAGGTTCAGGGAGGTTCAGTCGAATGAATCTTGTCTTGCTTTCGGCTTGATCCTTATGATTTAGAATTGTAAAGGAGAATGAATCTTGTCTTGCTTGGATTTTGAGTCTTTTCATTCTCTCTTTTTCTTTTACTCTCCAGTAAAGTTGCTAATTCATTGATTCTAGAAACTGTAAACAAGGTAAAAGCGTCTTCTTGCTTCCTTTCCCTTTCACATGAGGGTTTTTACCGGGGTAAAAATAGGTGGATTGAGTTCAGTTCGTAAACTCTCATTAATCTTGAGTCTTGACTTCCTGTTCAGTCTCCCTCATCCCTCCCATCTCCCTGATTTTCATTCTCTAAAGGTGAAGGAGCGGATCATCCAGGGGCCCAGCCTATTTACCAAGTGAAAAAGAAGTAAAAATACGTTAAGGGAAGGGAATAGAGGTTCAGTAGCTAATGAATTTTGTCTCGGTCCTCTTTCAAAAACACTGTGTTAAAACGAGAATGAAACAAATCGAGAAGCAGAGTCTTTCCTTCCTTCCTGTTCCCGTCTCATTTTCATCTCTTTCCTTTTTTAACACTCTCCCTGTAAAAGCAGCTAATTCATTTTATTCTTGTTGAGGTCCCCCCCCTTGACTTTCAACACTTTTTTCTTTTTGAAGGAGAGAAGACGAAGACAGAGTGTGTTTGAAGATGAAGGGAAAAAAGGTTTTCGGTTAAGTAAGTTAATAGTAGGGTATGAGGATTGTTTTAGTTTCTTTTAACACTTTTCGAACTTTCTTCTTTCTTTTCTTACTGTTTCAATCTGGTCAGTAGTTTCAGTTCGTAAAACTCGAATGAATCAGGAAGTGAAAGAATAGTGAATGAGTTGCGAAGCACGGTGTCGGAGGTTCAGGTTTCTTCTTCTTTTAACGGACTATAACTGTGTGAAGGAGTGAAAGAAGTCCAATGCAGGCAGGGTTTACGAGAAGAGGGAGTAAGTAGTGATGAGACCGCGAGGGAGAGGAGCGGGAAGCTGCTTTTACCCGACAGGTGAATGAGTTTTACCATTCAAGAATCAATAGTTGAAAGAAAAAGAACTGAATATGCTTTTCCCGAGTTTACAGTTCAATCCGGGAGAGAGAGTCAATGAATTAGCGGCTTTTTACCTCCGTTTCAAGAGTGAAAAGAAATAACTCACTCACAATCACTTTCCTGAGAATAACTCACAAGAAACTTCAGGGAAATAAAACAAAGCTAGAAAGGCTAAGACCGATAGGTTCAAGAGCTTTACCTTGTTTCAATCAGGGGAGTGAACTCTCATTCATAAGGAAAAGTGTTTTTACAGTTCGTGAATAAAAGGAGAGGAGAGGAGAAGGGATCTTTCGTTGAGAAAGAAATCTATCTTTTTTTTGTTGAGTCTTTCGTTCCGAACCCTCATTACCGAGTGAAAGAATAGTGGAAACCCGAGTAAGAGAGGTTCAGTAGTTTCAGTCTCATTAATGTTTTGTCTTTCCTTCACCAGTTTCAAACTCGAATGAATCAGGAGTATTTGATCTTCAGTTTTTACAGTGAATGAAATAAAAATTAAGGGACAATCAGGCTCGATTTTTCAATAGTGTTCCCCATGAAGTTTATTGAGTTAAAATCAGGATCAAGATCAGAGCTAAGATTCCGAGTTTTTTTTTACTGTTCTTGAAGGAATTGGAGAAAGAGCCTGTTTCAATCAGATTCCGGTTCCCAAATCAAGAATCCATAGGTTCCGGCCGGAGTGAAGGAGCGAAGGCTCCGGTTCCGGTTCAGTAGCTAGCTCTTTGTTCTTTTTCGGTTGAGTTCTTGAAAAGCAGCTAATGTTTCGTCCTTTCGTTTCTTCTTTTCCCTTCCAGTTCCGGAGTGAAGGATAATTAATGTTGAGTCTTGACTTTGTTTACGAGGTGAAGGAGCAGATCATCCTTAGCCAGCCAAGCCAGCCCATTTACCTTCTTCAATGAAAGAAAGGGACAGTCAAAGGTGAATGAGTGAAGGAGAATGAATAGGAGTAAGTAGCTCTCCTGTCAAGCAGCTAACTCCTGAATTTCTTCTTTCGTCCTGTGAAGTCTCATTAATGTTTCATCTCCCTGATTTCACTGTAAAGGAGAATTGCATCTTTCTTTCGTCTCCCGGATTTCATTCATTGAAAAAAGAATAAAATAGGGAGAGGTTTTCAGTATCAGTAGGATCAGTCTATTTTTATAAGGAGTTGAGTCTCCTGGATTTGAAATGAATTTACTCTCCCTCCCGCCTGTAAAAAAGGTGATTTTGATTGAGCCCCTCAGGGCATAATCGGTTCCGGTTCCAGTTCTTCTTCTAGCTTTTACCGAGTGTTTGAAGAATAGTCCGAGTTTGAGGTTGAGTCTTTCAAAGCTGCTAATTCATTCATTTACTCGACTGTAAAAGGTGATTTGAGCTTCTCTCTTTCTTTCCTTCCTGCTCAGAAAAGAATGAATCAATAGGTTCCATAGTCAACTCGAATGAATCAGGAGTGTTTACTCTTCATTCATCAATAGGTGATTGAGTTTCTGGAGTTAAGCTAATTCATTTACTCTCCCTTGTTCCGGTTTCTGGTTCTTCAAATAGAGCTTTACCCGAGTCTTTGAATAGTTCAACCCTCTCTTCAATAGGTTTCCGGGAAGGGAATAGAGGTTCGTTCACTCTCATTCATATCTTTTTCTTACCGTTCAATCCGGTCAGGTAATAGCGGTTCACGGAAAGAGCTACTTTTACCTCCTTCAATCAGGGGAAAAATGGACGAAAACATCCCTTTTTCCCCGGGAAAGTATCAAAAAAAAAGAAGAAATGGTCTTTACAGGATTAATGATAATGAATAAATAGGATCAGGAGGATCCGGAGTCTTTGTCTTGTCTCCCTGATTGAATGAATTTACTCTCATGTAAAGGATAGGTTCCGGTTTCACTATCTCTTTTCTTTCACTCGGTAAAGCTATTTTGCAGCTAACTCCTGAATTGATTCCTTCCGGTTCCTGTTCATTCGCTTCTCTTTCTTTCCTGTAAAGCTATTTTTGATGCTAACTCCTTCAATCCGGTCCGGGAATAGAGGTGAGGGGTGAAATAGCTAATTAATTCATTTACTCGACTATAACGGTTCAGGTTCAGTCAGTCGCTTTGCTTAATCTCTTTTCTTTACTCGACCGACTGTAAAGCTATTTTGCTGCTAACTCCTTCAATCCGGTCCGGGAATAGAGGTTCAGGATCAAGAGCTGTTCAAGAAGGTTCTCATCCAGCTGCTTTACCGAAAGAGTTCAATCAGTCTAAGGTTTAAGGTTGAGGAGAATTAATCGGAAAGGTTCAGGGGCAAACAGACCGAGTTCAATCTGTCTCATGAGTTCAATCAGTAGGAGAAGTAGGATCAGTCTCATTCATCTTGTCTTCGTCTTCTTCTCCCCCTCCCTGAATTTCTTCTTTCACTGTAAACTCGTTCAATCAGTAGGATCAGTCTAATTTCATAAATGGGTTCGGGTTCCCGGTCAGGGCATATCGTTTCCGGAGCTAGCTTCTCATCCATCCAGCCTATTTACTGAGTGTTTGAAGGAAAAAGGTTTCCGGAGAAGGTTGAGTCTGACAGTTCACTCTCAGGAATCCCTTTACTGTTCAATCCGGGAATAGAGGTTCAGTCTTGACTTCCGGTTTCCGGGTCAGGTTAATCAATAAGGTAACATAAAGGTAAAGAAAGGATAGGTTGAGTCTCATTCATCTTGATTGAGTCTTACCTTTCGATTTTGCTTTTACCTTGTCTTTGAATAATGAATAACATAGGGTGGGTGGGTGACTCTCATCTTCTTTTGAAGTTCAATCGAGGTCAGGGGAATAGAGGAAAAGAAGAATCAAATTCCTTCATGTTCATTCGCTTCTCTTTCTTTCATTTGAAGAGTCTTGAAAGAGCAGAATCAAAGGAAAGCAAAGAGACCGAGTTCAACACCTATTCTATTTACCTTGTTCAATGAAAGAATAAATAGGGAATAGAGTCAAAGGTTAAGAAGTTTACCTCGAACAATAACTGATAATAACAAACAAGAAAAGAACGGAACAAGGGGCGAAGCCGAGGGTCAGGCTCAGTCGCTCTACCTCGTTCAATCAGTAATAGTCCCAGCCAGCCAGGAGTTTACAGTTCCTCTCCGGTGAAGTAGTGTTAAGGAGAATGAATCGGGGTGAAGGTGAAGGTGAATGACCTTCTTCTCATCCAGCCTATTTTCCCTTGTGGTTTGACTGAAATGACCCGAAAAATAGGGAGAGGAGCGAAGCAGCTCGACCGATAGGGAGAGGAGTGAATGAATAATCAATGGTCTTTACAGGATCAGGAGTCTTTGTCTTTGATTTCCTCTTTCCTTGAGTCTTTGTTTACTGTTCTTCAAGTGATTGAGTTCCGGGGCAAACAGACCGAGTGAAAGAGAAGGGACAAGTGGATTGAGCGAAGCGAAGCCACGAGACCGAGTTGGACAGGGGCAGACAGAGAGGAGGTAACCAACCAAACTTTTGAAAAGAGTGAAAGAAGGGAATAGAGAGGTTCCGGTTTTCAGGTTCAGGTTCTTCAAACACCTACCCATTCATTTACTCTTCTGTCAAGGATCATGGAATCTTGTCTTGCTTGAGTCAGTCTCTTTTCTTTTCCCCCGACTGTAAAGGGGAATAGAGTAAAATAAGGAGCGAAGCCAGCAGCAGTTTCAAGAATAAATAGGTTACGGAGCTCCAGCCCCCCGCTCGAAACCAATAGTTTGTAGAGGGTTTCCTTTTTCATTCGCTTCTCTTGTCTTTTCCTTCCCTGGGCCTGATTCCGTCAGGGTTTCCAGTAGCTAATTTCATTTTACTCTTTTCAAACACTGTGTAAACTCTCATCTCCTTCGTCTTTGCTTTTTACCTCCTGTTCAATCAGGGCCAAATGAAACTCAAATACCAGGCACGAAAACAACCCTCAAAAATAGGGCGAGGGGGATTGAAAAATGAATAAGGAAAATGCGTTCCCCTTTACACAGGAAATCAGAGAGATAATGAGTCCTGACAGTTTCCAAAATCTCGCCCCTTGTTTTTCTGAAGTGCAGAAAGGAGAAAAGAAAGAAATAGGGGGGGTTCCGGAGTGAGCTCTCATTCCATAAGCTTGACTTTTACCTTGTGAAAAAGAAAGGAATAAGTAGTTTTTTTTCAGGCGCGAAAAAAGCCGAGGGGGGGCAGGGTTTTTTCTTCCGGAAGCCTCACTCCTCTCCCTGTTCCCAAGCAGCTAGAACTCTCCTGAAATTTTACTTTCTTTCCGTTACCTGTTTTTCACTCTCATTTAAATCTTTCCTCTTCCTCCCTTTGGAGTCGCTTTGTTTTACTGTTTTCAATCCCCGGTAATAGAAGTATAAGGAGCAAAGCAAGGCAGTTTCAAGAGGGGAACAAGTGATTGAGTGAAGATGATTAATGAAATCTTTGTTTGTTGGCAAAGTTTCGTTTTCCCTTCTTTTCCTTCCTGGTTTCAGGAGAGAATGAAATTCGGTCCAGTCCAGTCCCTTGACTTGGTTTTTTACGAGGGTTTTCTAAGGAGCTTTGAGCCCTTCTCTTTGTTTTCTTGCTTTTTTTTTTCCCTTAGTGCCTCTTGCTTTTTACCGAGTGGAATAAAATAAGGTTCCAGGTTTTCAGTAAGTTTTCCAGTCCCCCCCTCATTCCCATAAGGGAGTCCCCCTTTTTCTCCCTTTTTTTTCCTTTCATTTTTCTTCTTAGTTTACAGTTAAAAGAAAGAAAAGGGAGGACCCCGATTTTAAAGGTCGTCGGTTGTTTTTTTTGTGAAAGGGACTGAGGGTGGAAGTACGCTGCTTTGAAACCCTTCCCCCCTGTGTATGATCCCTCCTTGGTTTTACCGAGTGAAAGAATAAGGAATAAAAGAGGGAAAGAGAGTAAAAATTCAAATCATTAGTGGGGCTTTACCCTCCTGAAAGAAAAAAGGCGAGAGGAAAGGAAATCCGGGAAGCCAGAAGCATGTTTAAGATAGGAATCGGAAAAAAAGGAAGAAAAGAAAAGAAGGGGGAAGGGGGTGAACAACTAATGTTTTTTTTGTTTTGTTTTTTTTCCCCCACCTTTTGTTTTCCAAACCAATACAAAATGTTGGAAACTGGGGCAGGGTTTTACGAAGGGAAGGAGGAGAAGTAATCGAGGTGGTGAACGAGGGGGACTGGATAAAAGGGGAACAGTTTTGATTTGAGCGGAAATGCCCTTGGACTTTAAACCTTGGTTGTTCACAAAAATTTACAAGAAATAAAAATAGGGAGGACAAAACACTAAAAGCAAATTTGAACCACCTCGGGAAGGAAGTAAAGAAGGAGACGAGAGAGGCCAAAGACTAGAAAAACGGAAGAACCAAACCAAAGGGCTTGTGGGTGGGGACCCTTGGTCAAAGAAATAAGTAACAAAGGGGACAGGTGTGAATGGGAGGGGTTTTGACAGAGGAGAGGGACGTCCCATTTCCATCGTTAGGATCAGGGGAGCATTGAGGGGTTTGAGGGGGGTGTTTCCCTTGACAGTTTTCCACTCCCTCATTTTCTATATGCTTGAGGTCCCCCCCCCTTGTTTTACTGTTCCCAATTCCGGTTGTAATAGGGCGTATAAAACGGGGAGACGAAGGCCATCAAATTTTCCCAAGAGGCCAAACTGTTGGGTGTTGAGTTTTTTTTTCGGAGGGCTTTCTTCCTTTTCCCCTTCGGGGTTTAAATTCCCCGAATTAATTTCTTTTCCATACTTCCCCTTCTTGTGATTGCTCCCTCCTTTCTTTTTTTTCTGCAAACGGTAAAAAAAAACTCGTTTCAATCAGTCTAGGGGGTGAATGAAAGTGAAGTTGCAAGTTCCCCGTACCAAACTCTTTGTGATTGAAGTTCCCCTTTTTCCTTTCCCTTGTATCAAGAAGTGTGTGGAAATGGGTAAAGGGGGGGGGGAAAAAATAGGGAGAGGTCGGTTAATGCTTTGGGAGAAGTAAGGTAGACAGCCATCGACTCGACTGTAAAGGGGGACCAGGTGATTGAAGGCGCGAAGCTGCGTTTTTACGCCTCTCCTCCTGACATAATAAAGGGGAAAGGTCCACTAGAGTTCAAAAGGATAAAGAGGTGAAATCCCAGTTCTCAATTCACTCTTGAGTGGGTTTTACACACATATTCAGGGAGTGAGTAAACTCAATCCCCAAATCGGGACCGATTTAAAACTCTGTTTTGACCTCGTTTAAGAGAATCAGAGTTACAGGTTTTCATCAGTAAAAGTAGTGTTATTTTCCTCATGTTTCTCATTCCATTCTTCTTTTCTTACAGGGTAGGGGAGAGGAGTTTTCCACTCTCATTCAGTTCATATGCCTTTACCTTCCTTCTCTCCTTCAAAATTTACCTGGGTATGTTTTGGGGAAGTTTATGAAGGCAAAGGTTCAGAGAGAGTAAAACAAAGGAGTGAAATCTTGGTTCCAGGAAATAGGAGAACAAAAAAAGAAAACCTAAGAGGGAAAAAAACAAACCTATTCTATTTCCCTTGTGTTTGAGTGAAAGAAAAAGAGGTTTAAGGCGTTTGAGTTAGTCTTAGTTTTACAGTTGGAAAAGAATAAATAGGTGTAGGAGTTCACTCTCCCATTCTTGTTGATTGTTGAGTCTTAGTTTTACCGTGAATTTGAAAAATCAGTTTTCAGGGTGTCCGGAGCTCAGCAGCTCGACGGAGAAGAGGCGCGAAGCGGCTGACTGAAGGAGAGTGGCGGGGCAAAGGCAATGCAAGGCAGGGAGGACAAGGAACCGAAACCGTGGGACCATGCATGAGTTTTTTTTCTTGTCCATCCGGATCCTATTTTGTTTCCCCTTGGTTAAAAGAGTGGCAAGAGTAACGAACAAGAACTGGAAGGTAATGGGCGTGCGGTTATGGGGGGACGGAGGAGGTTAGGATTGACCTTCCCCGGTGGAAAGGAGTTGGGAAGGAAGTGAGCGCAAGGGCATGGGGGAGAAATTTGTGAAAGAGTGATCATCAGTCTAATTCATCTTCTCTTTCTCTCCCTTCCTATTCCGGGAGTAAGTAGCTCGAGGAGAGGAGTGAAATTGTGAGACCGAGTTGTAGAGGCGAATGAGTGAAACCACTCGACCGATAGGGAGAGGAGAAAGATCCGTTCAATCAGTTTCATCTTGTGAAGTTTAAATCTATGTTTTTCATCTTGGAGAGAGGTTTCAATCAGGGAGAGGGGAAGGAGCTTCTCAGTCCACGCTTAACCCATTTAGACCGTGGAGGGAACGAAGGAGAATGCAGTTCAATCTGAGGTCCGTCCTATATTCCATCTTGTCGTGAAGGAAGTCTTTCCTCTCATTCCTCCTAGCAATTTCGGCTTTGAGTTTACTCGACTGGAAAGGCGAGGGGCTGGGAAAAGTTAATTTAACTAATTCCCTCTAATTCAGTAAAGTAATAGAAAGATATTTCAATTCCTAAATCTCATCTTGTCTTGCTTCATTCTTGACTTCTGGTTTCAGGATCAAGAGTAGTTAAAGAATAAATAGGGGCAGGCAAGGAGACGAATTAATAGGTTCCCTGTTAAAACCGGCCCGGGATTCACTCTCATGAATAAGCGAGCCCTTTGTGATTTACTCTCCCTCTATTCTTTTTCTGTAAAGAAGTAGGTGGTAGCTTTACCTCTTGTCTTTTGCTTTCGTCTTTCAAAGCAGCTAAGGAGTGAAAGAAGGGTCGTTTCGGGAAGGGTTTCATTCCAGTACTCCGGTCATAGAGGTTCCGGTTCAGGAGTAATAGCCGCTGTCAAGCTGCTAATTCATTTATTTCTTGACCACTGTAAAGAAGGTTCCGGTTCAGTGACGGAGATGAGCGAAGACGCTTTACCGAGTGTTTGAATAAATAGGTGAATGAGTTTACCTCGTTCAATCAGTCAAAGGTTCCGGAGTGCAAGGATAATTAATCTTTGAGTCTTTCCTTCCTGTTCCGGAGTTTAGTTCATAAACTCTTTCCGTCTTTCTCTACTTCTCTTCGTTTACATTGAAGGGAAAGAAAAGCAACAAACGAGTTCGAAACCGAGGTTACAGTTTATGAAGGTTCAGGAAGTTTCCTCCCTTGTTTTACACAGTTCGTGTTTTGAAGGAGAAGATCAAGAAATAGTTCAACCCGAGTTCAATAAATGGCCTAAAAAATAGGGAATAGAGATCAAAAATGCTCCAGAGGGATCGAAGCTGGAGAACCGTGTGTAGAGGCGAATGAGCGAATCTTCTGCTTTACCGACAGGTTTAGGATTGATGCAATAAGGGAACTAGTTCATTCAGTAGCTCTTTTCGTTCGGGGTGGTTCCGATTCTTCTTCATTTGAGAATTCTTCTTCTTTTCTTACAGTGACATCCCGTCTCAGTCTAATTCCTCTTTCTTGTCTTTCATTCATTTCCTCTCCTGTCAGCGAATATCATTGATTCTAGAACATAGAATGGTGATTCAATAAATGAATCGAGAGTTTCGGCTTTCCCTTGTTTACCGTTCTGAAATTGAGTGAGGACAGAGTTTACAGTTAAAGAGTATAAAAGGGACAAGCAAGAAAGTAGAAGAGCACTGAAAGAGTGAAATCAGTAGAGAAAGTAGGGAAGGAAGTTCAGGTCAGCAGGCAATGGCATTGGTGAGAATTAGGATCAACAATGGAATTGGAGACACATAAAGAATAGGCTAATGGCGAAGCAACGACCCGATAGGGAGAGGGAGTTTACTGTTCGCAGAGAGTAGGGTAGAGTCTTTCCTTCCAGTTCTTACGGAGCTTGACCCTGATTTTCCTCTTTTTACGCGTCTTCAAGAAGGAAAGGGTAAGGTTTAGATAATTAATAAGGAGTCTTTGTTTACAACGTGAATAGAGTCCTCAGGGAGATTCTCATGACCACCTATGTGGAAAGAGTTCCATCTGTCGTCATTCTTCTTTTCTCAGTCTTTCCTTCCTGATTAACCTCTCAGTCTCTTGATGTTGAGTCTGAACTCTCATTCATCTTTCTTTGAGAAAATAGAATAGGAACATGAGAATGAAATCTGATGGTCTTTCCTCTCCTGTCAAGCAGCTAACTCCTTGAATTCTTCTTGTTTTGGGGGTCTTGACTATAACCGAACCTCATTACCTTGTTCAAGAGTGAGAGAAGGGGTTTTCTTAGTTTACAAATCAAGAAAAGGAAAAGAACCAAGCTATTTAGAGCCAAAGGGAGTGAAGCCGAGTTGACTCGACTAGGTAATCTTTGCCAAGGAATAAAAGGATAGATAGGGAGAGTAGTTCAAGTCGAATTAAAGGTTCAGGAGCTTGACCTTTTTTTATTACAGGAGGGAGAGTCAAAGAGTGAAAGAAAGGAGTGAACTCGAATGAATCGAGAGTTGCGTCTTTCTTCCTTCCAGTGAACTCTCCATTCATCGGGAGTATTTCTCTTTTACCGTTCATTAATAAATATGGACAATAATGGAACAGTAGTTTTGTCAGCTTCTCATCCAGCGGCTTTAACCTCCTTCCGGTCAAGGAATAGAGGTGAGGGTGAAATAGCTAATTCAATTTACCTCTACTGGAAAGTGAAGGCAAGGTTCATATCGTAACAGGTTCCGAGTAGTACTTGTTTTCGCTTGGTCATTCCTCTCATGTTTTTGTTCAGGTTCAGTAGAAAGAAGGAAAAGGTTATTTTTCTTTTCTTACATTCTCCTAAAGGTTCAGGTTCTGTGCTCATTCTGAAGTCCTTTCTTCTTGTCTTTCATTTTCTCTCCTGTAAAGGCACTAAGGAGTTTCAATCAGGTTCGTTTCAGTATTGGAGAGAGATAGTTTAACGAGGTCAGGGTTGATTTCTTCTTTTCTTATTTCTTACTCTTACTGCGACAGATTTCTTTGGGTCAAGGCTCGCTATTGTAATCTTTTGGCGGGACGCATGATTTACTTCCAATGCCTAACCTACGCAATGGGAAAAGTGGTTTTCAAGGGCGCTATTTCTGAAGTCTATCACTGCTTGAGTCTCTTGCTCTCTAAGTTCGGTCAAATGGTCCAGTCGATTAGGCCTAGGTGGTTTGTGGTACTCTTATAATTTCAAGACCCCCGTAAGTTTCGTTTAGCTGCCCTTTCATATTTTTTGTTTTCTCTTTGCACACAGTAGCAGGGATCTTATCTCACCAATGTTCCGGGCATTTTAACAAATCACATTTGGGACCAGCATAAAAAAGCTATTGATCTTCCCCTCTTGTTTCAAATCATAAGGGAGCAGGTCTTTTTCCATTAGATCAGCAATCAAGTTTAAAAAAAGAAACCTTACCTTTTTTTTTATCCTGACTTCTTTTCTTTCTTATCCCTAGCCGAAAAGGTTTGGAAAAGGTGGGTGGGTAAGGAACTTCTGTCTACTTCCCGAAATGGAGTCACTGTCTCTGGTCTCGCAATAAAAGTCTTCCTAAAGCATAATAATCTAAAACTCTTATCGAGATGAAGATGAAATGTTCCCTCAAGACCGTCTATTTTTGCCAATCTTCACCTGAAAACGGCATCATTCTGCCTCAACTTTAACCACATGGGTTTGGCTTGGTTTTTTTTCTGTTAATTGTGTCTCATTCTGAGTCCTGAGTCCATTCGCCAGTCATTTTTTTTCTCTTGGGTTATTTTTTTTAAAAAGAACATTTAGAACACAAATGTCTCAAGAGCATATGGGTCTCAGCTTTCTCCTCCGCATTACCATATGGCCATATATGGAAAAAGCATAATGAGAGAGTGTTCGAACCACTCGTCTTCTTTTCCCACTCCTTTTCCAAACGTCGAACCAATGCTTGCTAGGCCCCTTTCCCCCCTAGAACCAGGGTAGAAGTCCAAGCTAAAGTTTTGATGGCTTCTGCGCGTCAATAAAAAATCAGGTGGACTGCGGGGGCCAGAAGGTGCATTCATTCCCCTAGACCTGACTTTATGAGCCGGGGCGGGGTTTTCCCTTTTCCGTGCCTACACTTGCCTTATTCGATCCCGCGTCAGCCGAACAACCGGAGCAGCGGGTAGGTTTTTGGGCCATAGGGGAATTTTTCATTCTGTTTGTTTAGTTCAAGAGGCAGGTGTTGCCGCATCCGGGAAAGACTCTTGATATGATACAGGTTCGGCTACTCAGGCAGTTCGCGTTGCTGATAGGAGGAGTTCGAACTTACTATTGAACTCCTCATGGACCCTTCAGGACCATTGTCCAGGGTTGCCAGTTTACTGCTTTTAGTGCGTTTATAGGTTGTCAACCTTTGAAGTGTGTTGTTTGCTGTCAACGCGAACCACTTAGGTTAAGAACGTAAGGTCATTTGAAAGACTAGATTCAAATTCAAGAAGTTGAGTCGAGCGGGTTTCATCCTTGTAGCTTCGGGAATTTGGCGGCCATCAGGTGCCCCACCCAAAGAACGGGCCCCTTCCCCCTTTAGGGCTGACTTATGTGCTAGTGCTAAGGGATTTTATCACACTGACTTTGTACAAGTCATGAACGAAGTCTCGAACCGAAAGGGAGAGGGTTGAAAGACGCTCGCCCAACGGGACAGGAACGAACGGGCATCCGGAAATTCCTATTCTTTTTTTAAGTTCACACCAAGGATAAAGGTTGCTTTTTGGTCAGCTTGTTCCCAGGAGTCTTTTAGAAATGTGGCACAATTCGTTTTGTTAGAAAATTCCTTATTCCATTCAAGTTAGTGGTTCTTATAATAATATTAATATAGGGGCATGCAAGATGCAAATTGGTATAGAAGTACGGAATAAGGCGTCCATTAGCATGGTTTTTCCCAGAAAGACAAGCACGCATTTGGAAAACATACGTTTACAAAGAGTAGGAAAGGAAAGGGAAGACTAAGAAAAGTAGGAATCCAAGTCCATTCACTCTGATGACCAAAGGAATTCAGAAATGACCTACAATAGCGAGAACAACCCCCCTATCCAACTATCTCCCTTTCCCGTTTTGGTGTCAGTAGTTTTTCGGGAAAAAATTAAATTATATTAAACAAAAAGGAAATTCGAAGTCAGATAGTCGAGGCATTACCCGCTACCTTTGTATTGGAGTTTGGGTATGTAGTCGCGGTGGGAAGTGGCCAGTAGTGAACTTAGTCGGGGGTGAATGTGTACTAAATACTGGTGGGCTCGGGGTGGGTATGTGTGATTTTGGTGCCTTAAGCCTACAAGAAGATGGGATCACTGGGACTTAAAGGAAATTTCCTCATACTCAACAAAAGGAGAGATGGAGAGGTCGTAGGGCGCGTGACAATAAGTGACTTGCCCTCTCACTGCATATTTTTGATCTTCTTACTTTGAGATTGCATATCCCTGGTGGCGGGTGGCTGGGGGTGTCCCTCTTTCCTTGTTTTTTTGTATTTTACTTTTCGCTTACTATCTGGTTCTTACCTATGATATAATATCTCCTTCATCCTATGTAGTTCTGTCTATCTGAAAGATTTCACCTGTTAAAATACCATAGTTCAATCCCTTTATAATCTTTTTAGATTACCGATGTAGTCCTACTCTCCGTCGACTCAGGTCATCCCCCCTAAGATAAGGATCGGGATCCTCAACGGGTTTTTGGGGCGCAGATAGCCCCCATCTGCCAAATAGATCTAAGACCTTTTTTTAACGGACCCACGTTCACCCCATATTCATAACGTGATTGTCACTATCGATACTCCACATTCCCATCCTTTGATATAAGGTTTCACATAACTCCGTTCTATAAATCTAGGGATTCATAAACTAGGAACAATAAAGTTGGTCCGATGACCCTAATCCCTACTAATAAGTCAGTGGGAACAACAGCCCAAACATGTGTTCCTAGCCCTACGGATCTATCCCTACTCATTCATATTCCCGTAGAACGGCGTTTGTAAAGTTAGACCAGTGATCCCAAAAGTGGAAGGAATTTCCATCTTTCACCCTCCCTGGTACCAAACCAACAGTACGAAGTGGTAGCCGGTGTTGGCCCGACAACTATAGGGTCCGGGAGGTACACCCAGCCGTGTGAAGGTCGTAGGTTAAGCAATGCTTAACTACAGTCAAGCTGGTACTACATGTTGCAGTATCTCCCGGCGTAACCATTTAGGATCTCCTTATACGCACCATTCGGGACTGGAAATGGCGGGTTGACCGACCGACTCTCAGTTGTCTGGTCTTTTGCCTTGTCCTAGATGGTTTTCTGATTTTGTTTGCGCCTAAGGCGTTTGGTCCTGTTATAGACCGAATGTCCTAGGCGGTGTTTGTGCAGCGATTTCTGGATACCTCTCAGTCTACTCTGTGAGTCCCGTCAAAAAACAACGACAACTCTACCTCTTTATGTTTTGTGAGTTGACTCCTTTATGCTAGATCAATCCGTGGCTCTAGCCGGTCTTGTAATTAATAAGTTCCTGTTGAGTATTGACACCTGAGGGTGCCCTCAACTTTAGGGGTCTTACCAATAAGGACCTCATCAGGGTGTTATCACTAGCTAACCGATTTAGTTGAGGTCCCACAAATGGAGATTTACGAAGAGGACTTTTTCGTCCTTCTTTCTTTCGATTCTCTCTCCAACCAGTCGAGTTACTACGTTTCCTTGCCTTTAAGGTAACATAAGGAGTGAAAGACCCTATAATACCACATGTAGGCCAAGATAGGTGAGAAACCTAACCAAGTGAATGGCCCAGTCATACTTGAATAAGTAGTCACCAATACTACTATCCTTTCTTTCTGCATCGCTTTTCTTTAGAAGGAAGAGCTTTCCATGACGGGACTCCACGTAATGTCCTTGGACGACAAAGGGGTGGAGCGGCAGGTTTCTATCAATAAATAGGCGCAACCTTTCTTTGGCTATTCATAAACGTATCCATAAGAGATAGGAGACTCCAAATACTGATCAATGAATCGTGTCAACTACTCGATTTCGTCAGCCGTTTTGCGAGTTTAATAACTCGACAAAGGCTAAAGAATGATGATCTCACTTGACCAATCAAGTCTGCTTTCCATCCTTTTGTCTTATCAGCTCTAGAGGCTTTCCTCCACGGTACGCGCTGGCGACGTTGAATACAAGACTCTGCTTCTTCACTCTCACGCCTTATGAAAAGCAGAATAGGCTTAGCCCTTAGTCTTATTGTCAGGGCTTTCAAAGTGGATTCCATCCAATCCAAAAGTCAGCTCAATCTAAAGACGTCCTTTTTGTAAGCATCTAAGACAGCCGCAAAAGCGTAGAGTGAGAAAAGATCTTTTCTTCGTCACAACTCAGTCAGGCGCTTTTTAGCCCTCAGATTGTTAACAAATAGTAGTCATTAAATGCATAGACTTTAGCGATCGCGTCCTAGGTCGTTTCGCTATCCTCTGCTACTGCAGGAAAGGCGACTTGTTTCTTCTTTGCTGCCCATCACGGCCATCCTGAACCTGCTGGTATACGAAGATCTACTCCATCTCAAAGGTAGA
The DNA here is from genome assembly GCA_033971965.1 of Cucurbita ficifolia. Lineage (NCBI taxonomy): Eukaryota > Viridiplantae > Streptophyta > Magnoliopsida > Cucurbitales > Cucurbitaceae > Cucurbita > Cucurbita ficifolia. Next base: position 14,001,270 of record CM066965.1, on the reverse strand, counting down.
GATATTAAGAAACCTCCTACGACAAGAACACAGACCCTAAGCCAACCCATGTCGTGGGCAGGTAGCTCAATACTAGGACAGATATCTCTGATATTATCTTGGCAACGACGCTTTGGATATGTGTGACTCAGAGAGCCCTTACGACATTGAATCGGCTCGACTTCTCTCACTCGGTCTTCCGCTTGCTAAAAAAATGTTAGACGTGAAATAAATCGCTTGAACTTGGTGTGATATGTTCCCTACTATACTACTATTGAAGACCTTGACTTTTGATCTTCCTTCCCTGCCGGGAAAGGAATTATGATCACTACGGTTATGGGAAGGCGTAGTGTTTTGGCTTGAGAAGAAAGACTTCTTTCTAGCAAGCACAGAAGGTTTTTGGGCGGTTAACATTGATAAACCCTGGAAAAGTCCCCTCCCTCTACTATCTGTCCCCGCAAAGAGTTAGTCTTGAAAGCTTGATTGAACAATAAGAAGAGTCTCGTACAATCATACTAGTAAGACCGTTATCCCCTTATGGTGAAATCTTCCTACTTAAAAAATCGAGGGATGAAAGCCCTATAGTGAATGTTCCAAATCACTGGAAGCTGGTCTGAGGAATCTAACCAGACGGAAACTCATTACACGAAGTGCGGACGGTTAGGTGTAAAAAGAAGCTCAACTACTGGACCAAGACGAGGAAATGCCTTCTTCTCCTCGAATGAATGGCCCCACACTGGTATGTGCCCGCTAAAGCTCAACTAAAGTCTGCCATTGAAATGGAAGGTGAAAGAGGTGGAGAGCTTTATTATCCATGAATATCCGCACAGGTTAGCTTGAGAGTGAAATTTTGCTTTCTTAACGGCACCAGTCATGAGATTAGGCGTTTTAGAGATCGTCACTGAGTTAGTAAAGAAATTTTTGAATCACATAAAAGTGCTCTGACTTTCTCTTCTTTTACAGAAAGGATTGGCATAAACCCCTTGAAATTTAGATTTACTACTTCTTTGAAAAGAGCTAAGTGGGACAAGTGCCACATATCCTTATATTAGTATATTACTGGCCTCATGCCCTTTCCCGGGCCGTTCCCACTGCTTAAATTGGAAAGTCTCACAACGTTGATATCTTAAAAGAATGCGATAGAAGCATCTTTTCGGCCAAGACATCAGGGGAGATGAATCAATCCAATAGGGCGGGTAAGCCAAGGCATGTGGGTTATGTACTTCGATGTTAGAAGGCTGCCTGGATAGTAGGTAGAGTCCTTTCAATAGTTGAATTGTTGAAGCTGCCGGGGCGATACCTACGTAGGACTGGCTGGTTGGCGAAGTCTTGGCGCCTATACCATAAAAAAATGTGCGAAACAGTGGTCGCAGGCTCCTGCACTCGGCAGTGCATGCTGCGCTGTCTAAAAGAAGGGCAATAGCGTGTAATAGAGCGATTGTTGGCAATGCAGAGAAGGCCTTGGACTACCCCCGCGCCTGTGCATACAAAATTTCGTCTAAAAGCATGAGCTTTTTGATTTTTAGGTGGGAACGTCGATCTACATAGCGATCATTCCGATCTCTATGGCGTATGGATATGATAAATGGCCCGGCAGCTTAGTGCTTTTTGCGTTGTGATGGATTTGGATATTCCCGTAAAAGAAAAGAAAAGGTTTCTTATTGCCCGCCTCGTTCAGGAGTTCTACTAAATTCACGTCAAACTCACGGTTGGAGGTAAAGCAACTGGTGGCAGTCTCGTGTCCTCAAACAGAGGCGCTCACACACGATAAACAAATAAGAACACTCACCAAATACTTTAATCCATACCAACCAACCGGGGTGTGACAAATTGCATAGGCGAGCAACTAAGTTGCGAGGTGGCGAGGGACAATGAAGGAATTATAAGGTAGGCGTGATTCCTCTTAGTGACAGTAGCATCTTTCTTTGCAAATAGAGACATTCGAAAGCAAACATTGCTAGTAGATCATCCTCCTTATAATGACTGGGAATACAAGAAGTAGTCACATTCCGTAGATGTTCCCGTCTTCTGTTCTCGGATTCGCTCCTTCCGCGGATAACAGACATTAATCGATGCCGAACAAGTAAGATATCAACTGCAGGAAGGTCTCGCTTCTGTACAAGCCAGAGATGGTGCCTTATAGCTGAACGGTTCAGGTTCTTCTTTCTAGTCAAGGCCTTGATATGGTATTATGGGAAAGCTTTCATTTGCATATAATGGGTCCTTTGTTGCGGTTCGACAGTACTCTTGACTTGTCAACTTGCATGGGGGGTGGGGGAGGGAGGGTGGGGGGGGGGGGATTTCAGGACTTGACCTTCTCTCATCCAGCCTATTTACCGATGAAAGTATTGAAAGAAGAGATTAGGAAATGGTTATATTGTTAGATTTATTGATTATGATAATTCATATATTGATAGTTAGAATGAATAGCGTCTGGGTTGCTCTCAAATACTAGGCTATTCATTTACGCTGTAGCCTTCCTTGGGAATTAGGAGGTGAAGGAATAGGTCTAGATAGGTTTCTGGGATATTGAAGATTGGTTAATTTAGGGACTCGACTGTTTTTGGAGGGAAGGAATGACTTGATTCATTCTTCTTCTTTCAGCGTGTTCAGATTTCTCATTGTGTTGCATCCACAATATCTTGCTTTCCTCCGCGAGTCGCTATTTACTGGGAGTGTTGTGAATATCGGTGAAAATGGTGTTGAAGGTTCAGGGGGAGATTTGATGTCTTGGAGCTCTGGGGGGTGGTCCGGAAGTTAGCCGGGTTTGTTAGTTCAAAGAATAGTGAAATGGAATAGGAGCGAGAGGGCAATGTGGCGAGCTGGTTTGCGCTGGTTCGAGGGGGTAGGCAGGAGAGCGAGACGAGATTACGTGGTCGAGGGGGGGCATACGGTGGTTATAGATATATAGTTCGGGCCCGTATAATTTTAGAAGGCTGTGTCCTTTCGCTTGACGTGTGAGCAGGCGTGTGTGTAGGGAGAGAACGGTGGTAGATGATGAGAAGGAGTGTTGTATCAGGGACGAGGTGTTGTGAGATAGGTGGAGAGGGTACCGCTGGGTGTGTTGTTGTGGGGGAGATGTGGGGTGTTGGGCGGGCGGTGTGGGATAAGTTGTTGGGTGAGGATTATTGTATAGGTGATGGTATTCGGGCGTGATGCTGGGGATTATGAAGGGATGAATGATCCTTGTCTTTGCTTGGTGGGGTCGGTCTCTTTGTGTTTGGTTGGTGATATGAGGAGTAGTGAAGAAGAGGGAAACAAGTGTGGTTAAGTGTTCTGGTGGTGGTGAAGGGGTGGACAGTAGAGGCGGGGGGGGGGAGGTGGTGGGGGAGGGGTGAGGGGCTGCTTGTGTGTTAGGGGGGCTGGGACTGTTACCAATCTCGGTTCAGGAGGTGTGGAGTTGCAGATCGCGCAGTTTAATCTTTCTGTGCAGGGCCAGCTGTGGGGAGGGTAGTTTTTCAGGAAGAGAAGAGTGGGGGTTAGGGAGTGGTGGCTACTGAAGTTGGTGGGAGCGGGCTGTTGGGGTTGAGAGAGGGGTACGGCGCGGGGGGCGTGGCGGCACGCTTGCAAACAGGTGGGGCATTCCCTGCGTGCTAGGTTGTTCGCCGGGGGCAGTCTTACGGTGCGTTTTGAAGTAGGTCTTGTTTTCGTCTCATTCGTACCGGGGATAAACTAATAAGAATGCGGGGTATTGGTCAGGGCTGATGCGAAGGCTAGGGCTCGTGAGCCCTTATTGAGAGTTTAGTAACGAAGATCAAGCTTAAAAAAAAAATCACCGCGTAGCAACCCAGACAGGCAGTTACGTCTGCGGCTATGGCGCAGCGATCAACGCACAGAAAACGCACACAACTCCCATTTCAAGTACTAAAATTATATCTTATTGCGCCTTCAAAACATCAACTTGCGACCTTCTTGTTCTTCGGGCTTTGCCTTTATGAATGAAAGTACCCCACCCCCATAGGCTATTGCATTCCCGCTACTACTGACAGTTTTGACATTGTTGTGTGAATTGCGAATTAAAGAGGCGCAGCCATGCCCCCCTAACTATTGCGGTTGTTAATGAGGTTGGGGTGGGCTTGGTGGTACTACAGGGGCTTTGGATATGAGGATTTCGGCTTAAATAAAAAGAAAAGGCTAGACATAGTCCGGTATTTTATAGGCTATTCTTGTCTACTGGAATAATAAAATATAAGTGTAAGCATCCTATAGATAGGATTTAGTGTTTGAATATAGTGGATCGGTATTCGGTCATCTAGCTCTTCCTTTGCTCAATTTGATTTTAGAGAGCTTAACGATTCTAAGATAATTTCTATATAAATCAGTTATATGAGTAGGATGTATAACGAATATAAAGAAAAAAAAGATATACATTAGTGGAGCTTAGAATTAAAGGGATGTCTATGTCTTATTCGGCTTCTTTGTGTTGTTTTTGCTAGTGCAGAGATCCTAGGAAAGAGTTTCGCCCTCGCTGTTTGTCATCCCTGCAAGCTTTTTCGGCTTATGATTTTATTTTTTATTGAACGGCATGGCGTATGGTGTCTGAGGGAACGCGTAGACCGTGAAATTCATCGATTCTTTGATGGCCTTTGTTGGCTCTACGCTCTAATGTGTGTTTGGTTCATATAGGCTAGTTGTTGCCTCGCGCAGTTTTGGGAGATAGAAGTAATGCTTATCGGGCTCGGCGAGGCGACCCTGGGCCCTTCGACAACGGCATTAAGGATGGAATCGGGCTGCGGAGCGGTAATGGGGGCAGGGTAAGGTAAATCTTTGCGGGCGAATGAAATCGAGATTGGTATTTGCTGTGTTTGCCGGTATCAATACGAAGAAGGCGTCCGAGGGATGGGCGGTCTACGTGGGCGTCTTATCTGGCAGGGGAACGATGCTTCTCTCTGGGATAGGGTGGTATGATTGCCGGGCAGTCCGTCTTCCTCGTTGGCCGGGCGCGCGCTTGCGGCCTAATTAGGGTTAGGGTATAGCTCTTGCTGGGGGGGCGTTGTGCCTGGCCCTTGCTCATAAAGAATTTTCCGGCTTGGGCGCCATGGTAAAATCGCGGTGGCAGGTAGGCTAGGACAGAACGGGACGTGGGTCGCATGTCAGTGCGGCTGGCTGGTGCTGGGCCTCGGGTCTCGGCCGGCCCGCTTCTTAGGAGTCTAGTGGGGGGGTTCAGGGCAGGTTTCGGATATGATCCACTATAAGAAGAGAGTAATGGCACTTCAGGTATAGGGGGGGAGGGACCAGCGGGGGGGCCTGCTCCAGTGTAAAGGGCCGTTTGGGGTTAGTTGTAATTTCCGAGAGGCGGTGAGGGGACGTCTTTTTGGGTTGCGTGATATATAGTGGATACCGATACCCGTTGGAAGGGGTGCGAGTAGGTGGAGAGTTAGCGAGAAAAACAGCCGGTCTGATGATTAAAAGGCAACTTTCAGCGGTTCGGGGTGGTGTCAGACAGATATGGTTGCGAGCGCGTTTTTTGCCGTTTATTCATTCCTCGTTCCCTTTTCGTGTGGATTCCATCTAGGCGGCGTAGTATTCTGCAACTTGTGTGGGGGCTGCCTATCTATTCGCGATCTCTCAAGCCCCAAAGAAACTCGCCAGGTCTCCTATGACGTCTGATATAGTGTGGGCACCGGGGGGGTGTATATCTATTGAGGGTTTGGCGCGCGGCGCTAGCGCCCGCCGTATATAGGTCATTCTTTTCTTATTGGCGCCTAAATCATCTATTTTTTGGCTAATTGTTCACATGTCTTTCATTTTATATGATTCCTATGGAGCTATCCTTTGTGTGGTTGTTTTGGGGGGGGGGGGGGGTGTTATGATTTGAGTGGTGGTTTGGGTGGGGGGGGGGGAGTTTTGGTGTGGTGATTTACTTTGCAATAAAGTCTTCTTGTTTCTTGCGACTTGCTTCTTTATCGATCTTAGGTAGGCACTCCGGCTCGCCACTGAGCCCAAACGAAATTTCAAAAGCGCTCTAGCTCATTAGTTCAATTGAAGCATGTAGATTATTATTCGTATACTGGTTTCATCATGTGGAACCATAGTTAATGGAACTCAATCAGCTAGGCTAATTGTTATGCTTTTTTTATGTATTAATGACGATTAAATAGCAATTTCGCCTATAGGTTTTAGCATTTTTATCTGGACAAACCACGTTTAAAATATATAGCGGGTCATTTGGCGGCGATACTATTCTTATATAGTCGCTATATCTCCATTCGTGCAAAAGTGAGGTATCCTATTTCAGGTTCTACTTATACGCGTGCGGTTTCTTACCTAGGAGAAATTCATGCTTTACTATTTTCAAATGTCTATACTTGCGGCGCGGAATTAGCGCCTCGCCTGAACAAAATTTTTCTATCGATTCTATTTTTCAAGCATCCACGGTGGGATATCGGCGATGGTATTTTATCTGGTAGCATATCTTACTTTATGTTGGGTTGGTTTGCGCCGCTCTGTTGCGGTTGGGGGCTTACTTCCTAGGCGCCGGGGCTAGTTGGGAGTAGTGAGCTAGGTCGTTATATAGGTCGTTTGGGCCGGTGCCCACGGCAAGAAAGGTTTGACCTAACAGAAGTAATATAAGTTCTGTTTGGGAGGTACCGGAAGGCCGAGTTCTTGGGGCGGTAGCAACCACAGGCACGTTATAGGAATGTACGATATCAGTTTTGGCGACAAATCGAGATGGGAATGCTATTCTCGGGTCAATCAGCATATGGGTGGCGAGTCTGATAGCATCAAACGTCTACTCAATATGCCTATGTAGCTAGTCACTACGAATGCCTACACGAGTGAACTTGTTTGGTGAATTGAAGTTGGGCCTTTGGGAGGTGTAATAGTACTCCCAGTTATCTCCTGCTCTGACGGAGCATAGTATACTGAGGTTGCTGCGCCGTTTGGCCGGTTGTTTGGAAGAGACGCGAGCCGGTGTCCTCGATTTGCATGAAATATTGCATGCGCGAACCAAATAGAGGGGTTTAGCATAATTCGCCCTTTCTCATTGGGGGACGTAAACTATGTAAAAAAGCGAATCGGAGCATGCCGTCGATGTGAGACAGGGTAGACTATAGGTGACTAATGCCTTTTCACTGTTGATGTTTGGATAAGGTAAGCGACGATCCGTCCATTCCGAACTGTCCAAATAAGATAATTAAGTAGGAGAATCAAATGCGGCCTATTGTACGCCAAAATGAGGAAAAGCGTAAGTGCATAGCGTAAGTCGGGATCGATCAGGTTACTGAAAAAGATAAGAAGTTGTGGTGAGAATGTAACGGGATGTGCTGCGATTCGCCTTCGCCTTCCTGGCGGCCTTGCAAAGGCAAGGTGTAGTCTTTCCTGCGGCCAAATGCAAGGGATTTGGGTCTTGTGTCACGGCTACTTAAGAATATCGCCTTTTTCTTAAAGTCAGATCTTTATATTGAGGAAAGATGACTGATTTGCTCTTAATTCGAGACATACTCTTTCTGATTTTGATATCTAAAAAAGAATCGATTTCCTTCAACATTTTATTCAAAGGAACAGTGTGCGCTTAGCTCGCCCGCCGCTTCATGAATACGCTCGCGGCGTCCGCAAATGGCTTCGGGCAGAGGGTCCGGTAGTAGGCCAAAAGGCAATGGTAGTGCATCCTGTAAGCGTCGGGAAGGGCCTAGAAGTGCTTAGCTACGAGATTCACCCGCAAGCATTTTGTTGGGGTTGTGACCTTGTATTGGTCACTTTGTTGGCTCTACACGATTTACAATAGCTAATACCCTTGTTTCAGGTGCTTACATAATTGCGACTTATTTAGACGTGGTAGAGTGTTGAGAGGCGCTGCAAGTTAAGCATTGTTTGAGATAGGAAGATGCTAGTGGCGGCCGCCTGCTTCTTGCATTCTCTACTATGGGGTTGTCTGAGTTGTCTGCGGTATGCAGGGGGTGGTGCCAACCGATTTGTCTTCAGAGGCATAGGTGAGTTGCAACGGCGGCGGAGGGCAGAGTATGGAAGGAGATCGAAGCGTGGGGACCTGAAGAGAGGCCGGCGTTGGCCGCTGTGTTTTTGATTTTGATATGAGGGGGGTATTTGGAGTAATATTGACAAACAGCAGGTAAGCGTTCGCATTGTGCCTGGCAGGTTCGAAATAAGATGAGGTATCGTCGATTTTTCGTCTCGCATTTCTGCATCAAAAAACAAGGATAATCAGAAAGGCCGAAACTACTACCCGCACAAGCGCTTTCCTTCTGAGAGCCGTGTAATTTTAAGAGTTGATCCGAAAGCCTGGCGCCTGTTAGTGGAGCGGCCTTCGGCTTCCATATGAGGCTAAGTGAAGTTGGTGAGGTGTGCGGGCCGTATGAGGTAGGCAACGAATCTCCTACTGATTCGGAGAGGTGGACAGTGCGGAGGCTGGCTTAGTGTGGAGGTACCGTTTTCGGGGTGGGACACCTGGTGTCACTCGTATTGTTATTATGATGGACGGGTCTTAGCGAATCAAATATGCATTTATTTTTAAAAAAAGGAGTACATCGAACTCGTGGTGAGGACAGTGTGTGATTGCTATCTGTACAGCCCGGATGGATCGGGAGCTTAACTACTGAGGTTGCAGTTAGCTACGTAGCATTATTTCTCTCTTCATTAGCTTGCGTATCCTTTGCCATACCGCTCTCCCCTTGTTCTCAATTACTCATCAACATGACTAGCGTGGCAGTTACATATCTTTATAGTTCACTTCATTGAGCAAGGTCAAATCAAAGGGTGGGCTATTAGATAAAGAATCGACTCGGCAAACTAACAATGGGGCTTGAGCGAGGTATGGCGGGCCCGCGCTTTTGTTTTCCATTAGAGGTGGAACGTTCCTGGGCCGAGTTATTTTCTTTATTAATTACTGCAAATACGAAAGACTAAAGAAAGATAGAGATGTAGGTCTTTTGTTGCAAAAAGTAAAACGACACGTGAGGGTGGCATTAATGACTGGTGTGTGCAGTTAGGAAAGGTTTCTTACAATGTGTCATATTCAATAAGCAACATCTTTTTTTTACTTAGGAGGGCTTATTATAGAAGGGGCTTGGGGACTATGTACCGAATCAAGACAAAAAGACATGAAGAAATGAAGCAGGAATGAACGGTGGAGGGCGTCGGAGGAGAATGGGGAAGCTGTACGAACTACTTATTTGTCTGTGTGGTTTAACTACTTTAGGTGAACTTATACTTGGGGGTTCTTTTCCTGGTTAAGTGGTATAAGCCTATCATCCTCTTGCGACACTCTTCACTACTATCTATTATCTACTGAACGTTGAATAGCTTTTCGGCAATGGCCTGCTGCTCTCTCGGTACTAAAATGCGACCATTTTTTCAGGTCTACGACGGGCAAGTGCCGCGAGGATCTGCAGCTGGAAATACGGGAATGGGGAATACTCTAGAGGTATGCTTGCGATAGTGCTTGCAACTAAGCCCGCATATTCCTTACCGCGAGAGACTAGATGAGAGTTCCTAGAACCTTTACTTGGAATGAAAGAGCTCATTGCCTTGAAACTTATACTCAAGCAGCTAGATACGTTCGCTATTCGGCATCGTGAATTTCAGGTCCTCTAATGGTAGTCCCTCTGAGGATATTCCTATTCATAGGGAGTTTCATCTGTCTCATATATATGAGACTGAAGTTCGTATTGTCGCAGTTCATTAGCCATTTAGGATTGCGTTGCAATGGGGGTTTGCTTCGATTTATTGGGAATAGAAGAAATGTAGAGACAAGTTAAAACATCTTTGATTACGATTAAAAGGACATCGGCAATAGACTAAGATCGCAATTTTGGGTACTATTTCTTGGTGAAGGGGCATGATCTGGGACCATAAATGCTCTTCGAATCCCTGGAGCTTTATGTGCCAGAATGCGCCTGAATAGACGAAGATTTGGTTAGGAAGCGTGGAAGCGTATACTTTTATTTTTGTATATTATAATATATTATAAGGAAAGACAGGAAAGGGCTGGCTGTATATCGATTTTGGAAACAGGCCGGCGGTTCTCTTGTGCTTTCGTGGGCTTTCCATTCTCAATGTGGAACTATTTTGTTCTTTCATTATAGCGCAGGTCGCGGCCCACCATATTAGATATAGACGAGAAACTAAATAGGAATAACAAGCGGGCACGTCTACAAATGCTCAGTAGCGCATATGGCAAGCTGCTGATGCAATAGGCGAAGCAATTGGGGTGTGATGCTTGTGGGGGGAGAGGGGGGGGGTCAGTATGTACGGCAAGATATTGGCTACATACCAACATAGATCAAGAAAAGTTAGTACCTATAATACACATGAAAACCATGAAAGAGCCAGGTTGCTTAAGAATAAGGTAGAAACCATCAATAATATCCGAACTAGTGAAGGGTGCGGGGGGGGGGGGTATAAATATTCCTTCTTGAAATCGGCTGTGATACTAAATACTTTTAGAGTCTAGTGAAATCGTAGGGCTAGTCTAGAGAGCGTATAAACTGCTGCGTTTTTTCCTTGGCGAGCCGATCCGGGCCGGCGAGTATGATGCATAAGCATGATGAGGGCTGCCAAGATATTTTTTTGGTGTTAGGGGGAGGGAGATGTGGGGGGGGGGGGGGTTTAAGTTACGCAGCTGCGCAGATGAAAGTGAGAATAATGTGGGTATTAAGTAAAGTGGATTTCCCGAGGATCTAAAACGCCGCGATCCTTTTGCGGAGGCCAATATACCATCACGATCTCTACGTGGTGGGTCTCTGAAAGGGAAGAAATGAGGTAAGAAGGCTCCCCGAAAAAAGAGCAACAAAGGTAACATAGTATAGGGCCTGAGACCTATTCACTATAGCTATAACATCCGGCGAGAGATATGAAAACCATAATCTAAGTCGCTAATTGTACTTAGTCGTTTGGTATGAATGTTCCATTTCTATTTCAGACTAAGGCTGTGGATTCGAGGTGCGTCACAGTAGACCAGTCCTGCGGCCACGCGTATGACGAGAGCTATTTTATAAGACTGAGGGAATAAATATGATGGGCCTCGCAAGACCTAGTAAGTTGTTGGCACCCCCTCTGAATGTAGTGCAGTGTTACATCACACCTCTAAACGGTGGTTGCTCTGTAAAGGCACGGGGCGGTGAACCCGGGAATGTGGTGACGGCATGGCACATTGGATCTACCAAATTAAAAGAATGCCTGCGAGATGCATATGCATAAGTACGCGGACTTTGGCATCGGTTGTATTAAACCTGTGCTCCTTCTACTTGGCACCGACAGCTAAGAGTGGTAAATTAATGGTCTGGGGTCTCATTTTCTTTCTATCTACATGCAGGAGGTAGCCAAATCAAATAGGAAGGTGGGTCGTGTTTTTTTATTTTTTAGGGTTTTTTTTTTTTTTTTTTTTTTTTTTTTGTTTTTTTTGTTTTGGGTTTTTTATTTTTTTTTTTTTTTTCGGTTTTTTTCATTGCATTTGATAGTACTAGTCTGAACTAAGTATTAAACAGATCTCTCTATTCCTATTGAGAGGAGAAATCTCGTTGGTTTTGAACGTCGACGAATCTAATACAGTGGGTAAGACTTTCCTTCTTTCGTTGATTTTCAGCAAGCGCGTTTTAGTAAAGTCAGAATTTCTCTTCAGTTTGGTTGAGGGGGGGGTGCCTGGAAAACTTGTTGGTTGGCGGATTAGTGGCTTCTGCGCGTGGCCGGAGGCCTGAAAATGAATAGGTCGCAGGTTGATCATCCTCTGGTTGAGGATTAATTTAATGTCAATCTTTACACTTGGTAAGGGGCTTACTCTCTTCGGTACTTGGTCTCCACGTCCCTGCCCAGACATTCCTCATGAGGCGGACTATTCGGTGCCCCACTAACACAAGATGGCGATTGGACTTTTCCTGCGCTAACGATTTCTGAAGGGGCGGTCCTGCTTCAGTGTTTGACTTCTATCGCGGTTGGGGATTTGAAAAGTAGGTTATATGCTTGCGTTGCTTAATGCTTTCTACGTATTCTGATCGGTAAAAGAATCTGCTTTCGAAGCGACGTCAAGTCATAATGAGGATTAAAAAGAGGAAAAATAACGATTGGCTTCGGTCTGGCCGTGTAGAACGTTTCATGGATCTAGCATTATATTCATTCCTACAAAGCTATCGACGTCGTCCATCGGCTACTGATTGGAAGATAGTGCTATATGACTGGGATCTTCGAGTGATCAAATCGAATGATATTCTTTGCTGAGAGCATTCGTGAGAGGACTGGAGCACTTATTTCTCCGAGAACAAGGGATTAGAAAAAGTGTATTTTCGGCGCGCTTGTTTCGACCAATAAGTCGAGAGGCGACGTTATAAAGAGCAACATACTTTCCATTGTGGGGATTGAGCACTTCGAATACAACTAGAGATACTGATAATAGCGATACACCCGTGCTAAGCGCCTTTTCTTTATTGCCTCCAGGATATCTTCCTGATAAGCTGTTGGGGTCGCTTGGCATCTGTATCTTGTTGCGCTTGTCCTCCGGGTGGCCCTCTGTGTGAACCAGTTGGTTAAAGTATGTTTGAGATCTAGGCAATTCTACTGATTCCGCCAAGGTACTCACAGCATCTCCATCACTGCATATGAGGAAGTATTGAATAGTATAAGAAGTAAAAGGTCATGACTAGAAGAATTGTGTGAAATACAGTCAATTTAGTTTATCCAGTTGAGGCTTGATTCAATTGATTGAGTAAAAATTTATTCCTCGGGCAGTACAGAATAGAGTTCTGCCTTCTTCTAGTTGTAAGGCGAGTATTTTTTTTGTGAAAGAACTATAGTTAGATTTTTGGTTGGTTATTGAGGCCTAACCTGGAATGCACTAGGCATGGTAGGTAAAGAAGATGGCAGGGAAAATGAAAGAAAGAAGAAGAGGGCAACTTCATAAAAAAGGCATAGTTAATAGCGGCCCATCAAAAAAAACCAAAAAGAAAACCCCAATCTCACCCCCCCCCCCCCACCCCCAAAGCCCCCACCAAAACAACCCCCAAACAGGCAAACTGCAAGCAAAAAAGACATTGACTTCGAGAGGGCGAGCCACTCGAATAGGAAACGAAACTAAACAAAGATAGGGCGCGCGGGAGCCGGGCCCAGGTCAGGGTGCTCCTCGATAACTGCTTTTCTGCAAAAAAGTGAATTAGTAGAAGATGTAACGCAAATTCTTACAATCAGCCAAAACATCAGGCTGAAGCGCAACTTGGTTTTGCTTTGCTCGGCTGAAGCAGGCGGCGATCGAGAATAAAAAAAGTATGAGGCGAGGGAGAGAGAAACCTTTTCTTTTTTTTATAGCGTATTATGCCAGAAAAGACTTATTTAGGCAGGTTTTGTATTGGTTAGGGTTGAGATCTGGCTTAATCATCTCGTAAAAAATGAAGGGTAAAAAGGATCGCATCCATCTCGTGGAGGGGTTTGACATCTATCGTACGGGCGGGATATTTGCCAATATTATTGGAGAAACAATGTTATTGTGCTTATTTCCGAATAACCTATAAAATATTTGCTCATTTGCTTTGGAAAGATGAGGAGGGGCCGCGCACTCGCCCTGCTTTTGTCACAACTCTGAAGCTGTATGGGTGTTGCTGTGCTTTGAGCTGGGCGTGACTTAACGTGTGAATTATCGCTGATTGTTAAGTACCTCAGTGGATGGGGATCAGAAGGCGATGCGAAACTTGTGCGGCGTCGGTGCTGGCGGGGCCTCTGGCATTGCGCCTTGGAGGCCGTCCCTCAGGTCCTGGGTTGTTGATTGGGGGGGAGGGGGAATAAGGGGAGTTTTTGATAGGGATTGGACGGCCCCCTAGGACTAAGCAGGGATTGCGCAGGGGCCGAAGAAAGGGACCAGGATAAGGCTGCTGTGGCGCGAACGCATTCTGGATGGCGACTATCTTAATTAGCCGTGGGATGCGGGGCCTCGCACTAAGGGGCGGGTGGCTATGGAAGGGTGAAGCGGCGAAAAACTCGGAAAGCTAATTTACTTATTTTTTTTGGGGGGTTTTCGTTTCGCTTCTTTTTCGCTCTTTCATTTGAATTTTCTGCAAAATCGAAAGTGCATAGAGGGTTGCGGGGGCATGCCGTTTTCTTGCTCAAGTTTACCAGGCAGGCTTTTAAAAGAGCTAATCATAATAAAAGCGAGGGCAAGCCAAAGCGCAACTCGCTAAAAGTTGCTGGAGTTCTGCCGTTTGCAGCAGGGGTACCCACTTGATTGAGGGCTTTTATGTAAATATAATAAAGAGTAGAAGTGACGCAGGGCAGAGAACCGAGTAAATATGGGAGTAGGGCCGGCGGCCCGTAGAAATTTGGCCTTTTTTGTTGAAGTAGGGTAGTCTCGCCTTTTTTATACAGTAAAGGGAAGAATGTGGATAGCATGGTTCTTTGCGGGAATTAGCCTAAAATAATATGAAAAAAGAAAAACTGGCTGAGGTGCATGAGTCTGAGGGGCATCCCATGGTCTCTTGGGCCGACCCTTCGGAAAATATGGTCAGCGTGGGCGTGTCATAACGTGCTCATTGATGAGGAGTTACAGTAAGGCAAGAGGCAGGTCAAAGGGGGCGGGTCAAACTCACTGTAAGGCAAGGGGGTTAGACACATTCATGAAAAAAAAAAAAAAGCTAAAGAAGCCGTGGGGGACTGGGCCAACTATGGATAAGGGTATATCGTGACTTTCGGTGAATAGTATGAACTAAGTGCTATTTATAGAGTAGATTTAACACATCATATTAATGTCCATATCATGGGTCTACTTGTTACAGAAATGCGAACGATACCTGATTTCCATAAACATACAGCATAAGTTCCGTCAAGGTGGGCGGGGAGACGAAAAGAGTGCCATATTCTTTATCAATATTCCGTTAAATGTATCATGGCCTCTTCCATCTCATATTTTTAATTCTAAAAATAGTAGTTAGCCCGCATGGCGATCTCGCTCCCAAGGGTCGGCAGGGAGAGATACAAATATGGCGTGAGGGAAGTAAGGGAGAGGGTGGGGGGCTACAAAAACGAGGCCCTTCTCCCGTTGCTGTTCGGTCCGGGATCACGGGTGGCGCATAGGAGAAACGCATTGCCTTCCTACTTTTGCGGCCTCAGGAAGAGGGATAAATGTTACTGCAAGCGCGCGAGTACTATGTAGTATAAAGTGCAAGAATGGTCACAGGTGTAGCAGATGATCTCATCGAAACGGGGAAAGGATTATGTGTGTGATAGTGGGGGGGGGGGAGGGGGGGGGAGAAAGACAGACAAAAAAATAAAAATACGGGAGACGACTACGGGGAGTGGTGGCGGTCTATTCATTATGCGTGTGCACGCAGACAAAGGGAAAAAAAGCGTGTGGCCGATATTTCATAAGATTTGCGGGGGGGGGGAGGGGGAAACACATACAGTGCCGTCGGGAGAATTGTATCGGGAGTTGAGAGGGGAATGATCTTTGGAATAAGAGATTACGCTGATTAAATTAGAAAGAATATGGGGCAAGCAACAAACCGAAGCTCCCTAATAAAAAGTTGCTGGATTGCTAAAAGTATGTCCTCTGATGTCCTCAGCATTCGTGTCGGGAGCGTATACTGGCTGGCTCATGCTAAGGAGGGAAAGGAAGAAACTTGAGGGGGCTCCGGCCCAAATGATACAGAGGCTGCAAGGGTTCGTATTCCTTTTATACGCGGTGTGTGCATAAAAAGTGGGCCGGATTCTAAGCAGATATGGACCTTGCCGGCATTTTTAAGATTTATACAACTGTTCGTCTAGACTTTTAGTAAATGTTCGGATACAGAGTAAATTACAATATATACAAGACGGCCGCATTCTGACTGACAAGAATAATTGAGTATAATGCAAGAAGAGATCTATTAAGAGAACAGTATTTGGTGCAGAGATAAAATCTTAGCTAGTTAAGTACAATCACTAAAGTACAACGACACTAGAAGTTGCGCCTCTTTTTCATGGGGTATTTCCATCAGGCATGTCGATGGCACAAGGAGGAAGAGCAACGGAAGCTTGCTTATATCCGCTTTTGCCACCTCAATCCAGAAACTAAGACTCAGACGTTATTCGCGGTTACGTCTCCATTATTATGTCAACTCGTTACTGTCAAGTCAAGGCATGCGCGATACGTCATCGAAGTGTTTGGTGTGAGATGAAGAGGAATGGTCCCCATGTACTCATTGTTAGATGGCCCAGCCGGTGTATCTAAATATCTTTTTCAAGATAATGCCGGGGCTAGAATCCGGCGGTGAATAAATAAGGAGATCTTTCTTTATATCGAAATCTCCGTTGTCAAAATCATAGGGCATCATTACTGGGATCTATCCGGTGCAGGAATGTGGTAGAGAAACTAAGAGACACGAATGGTTCACGACCGCTTACTTAAAGACAGAGGTGGGATGCCGCCTAGCGACTAAAATGCCAGTGTTACTTTGCAAGCTAGTTGGCGTTCTTCTTTGCTGTAAGAATCAGACTTAGAAAGAAGTTACAAGAGAAAGAAGTTTGGATGGATAAAAGTATGGCTTGAGCTGTTAGTTCGCTTCGCTGAGCACAACAGTATGAAGGGAATTTTGTATTATATTTTCAAATAAGTAAATCTGTGTTTCATATAATCGCCCATGGGGAGGGATTCTATCGACATAGAAGGAAGGAGAAAAACCGAAATGCATTCCTCTCACTCGAAAATAATCAGTCGCTTATAGTTTAGGCAACTCTTCTTATATTAGTAATTTCGACGGGCTATTGGGCTCCGCAACCCCCCACCCTATGCAGTTTACTATGGAGGGCAAAATAACAAAAGTATCGTAACTATCCTTAGCTCACTGTATTCAGGTTAGGGTGAGAGGATTAATCATAGAAACACTGAAGAGGCTTGTGGTATTGCCTTGATGGACTGCATAGAGATAGGTCTACAGGATCCCTGCACAACATAAGGATTGAAAGTTATCAAACCTTCCTCTTTCGGAGCGGCTATAACGGTACGTGGGCAGGCAAAATAAAAAAAAAAAAGAACCTAATAAAGATCATGGGGCATGCGGCTCAGGGACATATCTAGTCCGCTATCTTATCCTCTGTAGTCTCGTCTTAGTATCGATTCATAGATCAGTATTTCGATCCATATGTAAAGGATAGACGGTCGTGGAATTAGAGAATAAATGATAGGGATCGCATGCTAGGATCTTGTTCACTATTTCCATTTGGAATTGATTGCCTGTTTTTTTCAGTTACAAGTTTGAATCTTAATAGGGGCAGCACGGGCAAGGAAAGAGAGTTTGAGCTTTAATTATTAGCTTTGGCAGGATCTGGCACGTATGAGCAAAGACGAGGCAGGGGCCAAAGACCCAGGGAACGAGGAAGGGTCCGCGTTATAAGAGATAGTGCGACTAGTTACAGTATCGTCATCAAGGACTGGCTGGGGGCGCTATCTGAGAGAATAAAGTACGGCGTCTCCTCTCTCGGGGAAAGATGGGGGCCTAATTTCTCCTTGTTTTCTTCTTTTTTCTTTCGTGGTTTCTTTGTTTTTTGCGAAAATTGGGGGGCCGCATAACGCTGAAAGGTGGGGTCGAAGGGGCAGCCGAGCCTCTGATACGACCTAGGATAACATAACTATTCTCTCTTCGTGGGCGGGGGGCGGAGGGGGGGGGGGGGGGGGCCCCGAGGGGGGGGGGGGGGGGACGGGAGAGTGTTTCGATAGGAGTATTTGAGATTCCGTAAGGTAACTCAGGCGTTAGTGCTTTCTAAGAAGGGCCTTGAGCTTGGAAAAAAAAGGGAAGAAAATGAATACGTCAACAAGCCGTGCTGGTGCGTAATAGATCGCTTTCCATGATAGTTGCTTACTAGGGCTTACGGCATGAAGAGTTTCCATTTCGAGAGATGAGCGAGCGTATCCAGGAGACTATTTCAGTTTTGTCGGGGCGCGCCCAGCTTTGGTTCTCGTGGTTTGTTATGGTTTGTAGCGTGCTAAAAATCCGGGGGTAACATGGCCGGTTTTGTTTGCCGATTAGCACGCTGAGTCTTTTCGCACACTATCAGGTTTACTTCATTTTAGTTAGGTCTTATTGCGAGCTTCTTCGCTATGATCTTCGCTCATGTAGGTTCATAGAGGGAGCTATAGCCAATTTCATTCCTATTCGTTGTTATGATGTTCGCTAGTATTCAAATAAGGGGGGGCGGGCAGTACTTCAGGCAGAATCGATTCTTGGCGCTATTTAGCCCAGTGATGGGAGTAGTAGGTATTTTTCGGACGATCATTTTGGTGGGAACATGTTCTTCATTTTAGATAATAGGAATATATGAAAACGCATTGCGCATTATCTTAAGGCAAGCGCGCATAAGATAATTAGTCGACCCTCTCCTGAGATAGTTACGTTTATGGCCGGGACAAGGTACCTAGATTTGGACAATTTGGAAAGTAACATATGGGGGCTAATTTACTTTATAGCGCTAGGTTATATTATAGATCTGTGTGTGTTGTGGGGGGGGGGAGTGCACTATTCCGGCTTGTTTGTTGTTGTCTAGTCCTGATTTTATTAGTATGCTCATGTGATTGGCGCTATAGTTGACTTAGACTGATGGGCATTAGTACTATCGCTGACTAAGGTGTAAAAATACGGATCTATTCCGACTAAAATGGCTATTTATTTTTTTAGGAGTGCTATAGATGGAGGAGGACGGCAGCCCCACTCACGATCTACTAAAAGGGAAAGTATGTCTTGATTGGTTGCGAATCCCAAAGTGCGTGAGATTGGGGCAGGTGACAATGTTAGGAATAACGGCGTATGGTTGGCCTGCTTCTTTGGCTTGCTCTGGGTTCATTATCGGGCGATGTATGATCACCTGGTGGCAAAAGCAATACAGTCAGTTAGTTCCTTGAAAAACTAGAGAAAATAACTCTCCGAAGTGATAAAGTGCAGGTTCGGGCCCGACCCCTATGGGGGGGCGTCGGCAGGGAGTCGGGCCTGCACTTCGGAGTGATCTTCAGTAACGAGAACGGATATTATACTGTGGGGCATTGAAAAGAATACGGGCAAGCAGTTCAAATGAGGTAAAGCGTCGTGTTACATAAGGCGAAGTGGGGGTTCTAATAATTAGGGACAAGAATCAGAATTAGATTGAAGTATTTAATAGATCATATTAGTGCTTTAATTTGCTATGAATTAATGCTATGAATCTTCATTTTAGCATCATTCATCGATTCTATATCATAATTATACAGGGGAATTGAGCTTTCTCGCTATTACAGTTGAGTGGGCAGGTCTTCGCTTCGAAATCTCTGCGTCTTCACGCTTTTACAGTAGCAGGAGAGCATATGAAATCTCTTTAGCTATGGCGGGTCTCCAGAATGCACAGTTTTATGACATAAGGGAATAAAGAAGATTAGAGTCATTAAATATAAAGGAAGGAGGAAGAACATAAGATAAGAGGAAGAGAACGAGAATGTTAACGGATAGAAGAAGATATTCCTTTAGCATGGGGGGGGAGTATGTAAATGTATAAGCGGAGCGAAAACGAGCTATCGATGACTGTCTGGTATTAGCCTCAACACTCTGGAACCGCTTGGAACCTCTATTATCTGACACGGTATAGACGGCAATTTATGGTACTTTGTACCTGAAGGCGCGTAATTTTAGTTCTTGAACTGCTTCTGTGATGCCTTATTCTGTTCCTATTCTAATCTTGAACCTGTCGGGTAAAGTGCTTTGGCTCCTGATACGCATAGCTCGGGGAGTAAGAGATGGCTATCGCTCAGGGGTCTAAGAACCTATTAGGATATAAAGTGGGCTTCAGGGCTCGGCTGACGCATGAAGGGTGGCACTCCAGTACTGATATGTGGACCGGGGGTATGGGAGTGTTTTTTTGGAGAATAGAAATCCGATGTTTCGGCGAAGAAGGACACGCTACTTTTTAGGCTCTCTATGGGCCCGGCTGCGTAACTATTAGTTGTTGTAAACGCAGATGCTGGCTCGGCATCGATGTAATGCAGATTGTTTCGCATGGATAGTGACCTCAGGCTAGGGCGTGAGTGAACTCTATTGATATCTGAACAGTAAGTACTTTTAAGGTACGAAAGGGCCAAGACTACTAATTCATGATCCATGTTTCGCTATTATTCATATTAGCACTCGTTAAACAAAAAATGACGAAAAGAGTTTACGCGACTGAAGTTTCTCAGAAGCGGCTATCCGGGTCTTTGAAGGTTTGCTGTGGCCGCCGGGCCTCAACTGAACGTGCTATCGGCAGAACTCCGGTAAGGGGCATTGTTGCGGGGGGACTATTCGCTGAAAACGTGCATCTCGCAACTCGGGAAGAGCAATTTGCATTGCCTGGAACGCGTGGCATACAACTTACAATCATATCGGTTAAATGGGCGATTTCATTTGGGCACTGAACGTCTACGCAGCTCGGTAAAGGCATCTGTTCATTGCCGTGAACCTCTACAGACCTCGGTAAAGTGGGCTTCGCCCCCTAAAAAAAAAAAAAAAAGAAACGGGCTCCACGGGCGTTCGATCCTCATTTAGCATTATCCATTATCTTCTTTTAACGGGTAAACGTAGGAATGCTGTGTCTGCTGGCTCTTCTCTTCCTGCGGCTTTGAAGTGAATCTCTTGCTAACTCTGGAACAGCTGATTTGATTCTTGTGAAGCGGGTCAAGACGAATTCAGGGCTCTCTTTCAGCTCGCCTTTGTCTTGTTTGATACTTTTTGACGCGGCTGATAGTTTCTCTTCCCTGATTGAACTCGGTTAAATAGTAGTTTTAGTTCTTTCATCTCTCTTATCTCACTCGAGGCTACTTCTTACCGTGATCGCATGATGCAAATCTAAGCTTTTCCTCTGATGACCTGAGTGCTATCGTGAAAGGCCTTTACGGCAGTCGGTTAAAATAAGAGCAAAGAGAAGCAGCCGAAACCGAAGAAAACTTTTCTATATCCGCTTCAAACACTCTTTCGCTCTGTAATACTCCTTCACCTTCTCTCTTTTTTTTCAAAAAAAATCATATAAACGATAGGCTGTTCTGGAAAGAGGTAAAGCTGCCTGAACCTGCGCTACTCGATACTGCCCTAGAACTTTTACCAGGGAGAGTAAATTAGGGATAGTAAAAAAAAAAAAAGCAAAATTACCTGAGAGGCAAGGACATCATTCCTCTCCTTCTGCCTTTTACATTTTTCCTGATGTATTTTGTACGCCTGACCCGGCTGGTTGTCTTTTGACTCTCGTATCGGATACCGATATGAACGCGTGAGCCCGAAAGGGGGGTATATGAACGTTAACCGAGGTTTGGCTGTGATTTGTGGATAAATGAGCGGAGTTAGCGAGGGCTTTGAAAGGACGAATAGACAGTAATGAGAGCTGAAACGGCTGAGATCCTTTACATTGAGTAAATAATAAGGAAGAGTCCAGAAAGGCGCAACAATATGTCAGGACTCGTTCTTTGCGTGCCTTACTTCTTAGCACATCTTTTTCTCTCGTGTAACAGAGGCCGATTGGAATTATTCATGGTCTATCTGTCAAGCTGCTGTTATTTTTCCGGGGCTAGAAACAGACTAATGAATTTAGGCTCTTTCAGGCTCGTTAATAGGGCACTATGCGATGAATGTCGTTACTCGGAACACAGATTAATTTATCTTTGACTTTTGAGAGCAAGGTATAGATTAGAATTATCAGTATTAGGCTTGAATAGGATGTTTGATTAACAGGTAGTCAAGTTATCGAAAGATCCACTTCTCCTTTTAGCATTTTCTAGTAATCAATGAATTAGCATGCTATTGACAGGCATGTCGATGTAAATGAATGATAATCGGGAGGACAGGCGACTCAGAGAAGACTGAGCATCGTTGCTTTTCCTAGCTATCTTGAATAGTAAAGCTCGTGCTTTAAAGAGGCGGGCATTATTTTATTATTTTTTATGTGTTAGGGGCGTTTGTCTGCCGGGTTTTTCGTCCATATTTGTCTTTTCACTTGAGTAAATAGAGCAGCAGAACTTCATTCTAATGTGTGTGAAGTTGATGCTGCTGCTCCTATTTTGAGGGGCCATTTTTGGGCCATTTTCCTGGTAATATGATAGGGGTATGTTTTTTTATTTTGGTTGGGGTATTTGTAGTTCTCATTTTCGGGGGCTAATGGAGACTGATTTCGTAGCTTTCTTTTATTTTAGCTCAACTGTAATAAGACTGATTCAAGAAAGTATGCACTGAGACTGAAGCTAATCCTTCCCTATAGTTTTTGAGAGCTAGTATGGAGGCTTAATTATTCCTTTATCCTTGGTCTATCCCCTTATTTTTGGTGGCTGAAAACTGGCTTTGAATTTACTTCATTCACTGTAAACACTCGAGATAACTCCTTATGATTTAAGTTAGTAGCAGATTGAAACTCCTTTCACAAGGTTAATTAGGAATTTTGAGGGGCGGTTGTACAAAAGTCAGACGAAAGAGGAAAAAAACAACCGGTGTCCCCTTTGGACTATTTATTTTTGCGACGGAGGTTAAGATAGTCGCCGCTGCAGCTAATTTCATTTTACGTAGTGATTTACTCTCGGAAGCTGTTAATCAAGGTTGAACTATTTGCATTTGCAAGCGTGCGCGGTCTCAAAGGGCAGGCTAATTCATTTAGCTGGTCTGCGCGCTGCAAGGTAAATAAATTAGGGTTAGTGGGAATAAGAAAAGAAGAAGAAGATGACATTAGTGAGTTTTACGAAGCTGAACTCTAATGATGGCACGTTTAGTCCGGCTTGAACCATCGGTGAAATATAGTGTATTCTTCTTCTCGCTTCAGCGTCATGAACATTCTTTCTAAGCTTTTATAGTCAAGACTGAAGCTACAATATTAATTTTATCCGTTAACTACCTCCGCCTATCCTTTCTTTATACCTTCATATACAAGTAACAGAGGGTCATAAGTAATTAGCGAAGTAAAATGATTTTTACGCATAAGCCTTCACGTCTTGCACAAGGTATAATAAGGTTAGGAGAGGCATCTTCCGCTTGTGCTCCATCCTGCCTGGACTTGTTTTTAGGGCTCTTCGTGGGGGGGTGCTCTATTCTGTTTTGGGGCTTTTTCTTTCTTATGCGCTTGAGTGTTATATGCTGGCTTGAAAGCCTGCTTCATAATGAAAGTAAATATTATGGGTGCTCAACTTCCGGCTATTTCCTCTATTCTGGGGCGTTCCCGTGTTTGCTGGGGCCTTTCTTCACGGATCTGAGCTGAAATAGGGGTTGAGTATAAGTCTCTTTTGGCTTTGGATTTCAAATCCTTTAGCATTGATAGTCGGGACGGTTAAAATTGAATAAATTAGTGTTTAGTAAGAAAACGACCGAAGGCGGTTAAACATGGGCTGCCTCGTTGCACAGAGAAATGTGTTTGAAAGTGTCAAGACTCAACTGGGCTTAAACGCTAGCGGGGCCGTCTAGCATTTCAATTTCTTCTTCTTATTTAGCATCCATTGGGGGGGGGGATGTATAAGAATAAGTGATTATTGTATACGGCTTATCTGGGCTGCTACGTCGCAGGGACCGCGACGGCCTGGTTACTATGACTTCATTGCGACAGTAGAATCGATTTCACTCAGGTATTATGAATAAAATTATGCTAATAAAAGCGCACTCAGGACCTTTAAACTAACTTTTCCTTCTGAATTGAAGGCTACTATACCCTTCCTGAGGACCAGATTTCGGATCGTCTAGTTCTTGGCTCACTGGGTAAAAAGTTGTCGTCTGAGGATTGATATTTGCCTGCTCATGTAAAGCTCACTTCACCATTAGCTCTGTCAGAAAAGGGGCAAGGCTTCTGCATTATCGGCCTGTTGCCCTCTTGATTGAAGCGCTATGTTGGTCTTCATTTGAACATTTGGGAATTTTCATATCCATACAGAGGGGGTTTTAATGCTGGCATGTCTTCGTTCGGCGACGGGGTCTACTCCATTAAACTATAATAACATGCTAGTAGTAGGTTCAGGTATAGTTGTTTGTTTGGTTCTTTCCTCTGATGCACATTCTGATTTTCCCCGAGTATAGACTGAGGCTGTTATAACAACAAATGGACTCACGCAACTGGGGAGTAAATGTTCATTCCTAACATCCAAGTCATCCTGTCGGTTTCCAGATTTCGCATTGTCTTCGTCTCGGGCTAATGTAGACATTCTGTCACGGCCACTTATATCAGATTCCATTCCTTTTGTGGTCGCGTGTTTAGATGGACTGATAGTAAAAGAGCCCAACTCACAAATGTGGGTAAAATTTCATCTTGGTTTTGTGAGAATACGTAAACTGTTGGGGGATTTGTTCTTGTGGCTCGGTTTCGCAAATTGCCTACTTGTGGCTTCGGAGATACCCTATGCAATCAGTGTTGGTTACTGGAGGGGGCCGGGGGTTGATTGGGGGGATTTCCATACGTGGTAGGGCTCGAGATTCCAGGGGGGACCTTGATGCGTGCCGCAATTTTGATGAAATACAAGATGCTCATGGTTTCAGGGAATCGCCATAAAAGAGCGACAGGTGCTAAGGTACTGATTACTTACAAGAGCTAGAGTGTGTGCTTTTTGGGTCACACACCAAAGTTTATTATGCCAATATTGTCTATTAGCGTACTGGAGAATGTGTCAAGTCATAATGCGAATTTAAAGGGTGGCACTAGGGGGCTACGGGCGCCTTCATAGTCTTGTTCACTCTGGATTTGTGATACTGGGAGGCCACGGAAACGTGTAAACTGCCGTCTATACTAACATGCTGAGATCAAGAGTCGCCAGAGGCAAATTTAGGTGGGTGTAGTAGGTCATAGTTATTACATCTTTATGGATATTACGAGGCGTGACTTATTATGTGGCGGAGAGAACTGCGAGCAGTCAAGTCGCTTTTCTCCCGGCTTAAAGGTCTTGAAGTTCACGACCAAGTCGGAGTTCGAGATTTTAAGAAATGGCGAGCAGGCAGTCCTCTGTTGAGGAGGCCGGCGCGAGATACAAGCTGATCTTGCCTCGTGCAGTGGAGCGTTTAAATGTGTTGGCTTAAGGGTATCTACTTAGTTCAGTGATCAAGGCCTCCACCTTTCGGGCACAGGCATTGATCATGGGATCCTAAGAGGGTGAATTTGCTTCGCTACCATGCTCGGGCGCATCTGACTTGACTAGTTATAATTATTAGCTGGCGGTGGGCAATATTCCTAAGTCGATTATAGTCGATGGACTCATTGTACATTCATAACATATGAGACCATTGATGACTAGCCACATACATCTGCTTGTGTCATTTCTGTGCTGGGGGGGGGGAGGGGGGGGGGGGGGCGCGTATGCCTAAGCGTTTATGGGTTTACGTAGGCATCCGGTTTCAATCCGACATGTGGGTACTTGTAGTTAGAAGTAGATGGACGGCAAGACGCTACTAAAGGAATTAAGGGCTCGCTCAGTGTCTCGCTTGCCCCCCCTGGGTAGTCGGGGCTATAGCAGTCGCTGTCGGTCGCCCCGAGATTGACACGTCGTCCACGAGGTGGGTTGGTTATTGCGTCACCCACTTCCTGCCTCGGCATTTTTGAAGCGCGGGCGTGCTAAGATGCGTCACTGTGTCTCTCGTCGAGTTTTGCAGAAGCCGGGCAAGTAGTGTTGTGTCCGAATAGAGCTTCCAATTGGTTATTCAGCTTTGCACGCATCAGGTCCAGCCGGATCTTGGTGCTATCCCCTCTATCATCGCTCGCGGCCGTAGTTAGTTTCGATCCGAGTATTTCCGGGCTGTGAGGACTTTCATCGTCCTCTTACTCTTTAATACTGTCAGCTGGCCTTATGTAGGGAGTAAACTTCTTGATATTCCGTGCCGTGTACTGTTTATAGCAGATTTTGGATTCAAATTCAAAATACGCTAGAGTCTGAATAAAAATACAACATATGACTAGCTGTGCACACAACCGATTCAAGCGAATTTCAGTCAAGCTAGCAACGCCTGGCAACGAACGGTTTGTATGGTGATTATTTGTTGTGTCAAACCGTAGCGCAACGGGCTCAGCACCGTCCACCCTGCCATTGTACCTGTTACCTATAACAAACCGGGCGATAGGCACTCATTAATGCCTCATTACTGGGCAACCTTAGCGCTTCTATCTCCCGTTTCTTTTCTACAAGTCTGCCTCTTGATAAAAGTTCGAGGCCCTCGTATGTTCTGAAATTAAAAAAAGATGCGAGAGAAGTAGATTAAAGTTCAAGGGGAACATGGTAAAATAAACGAAATTGATAATGCTTTTCTTATGCTAAAAGGCGGGCATATTGGATATGAATGTGGAATGTGGGGACTGCGGGGGGCATCCGCAGGGAAGCTAGGCTTAGTGTTGCTAAAGTCCCTTGCGCAGGAGTGCATCTTGATGTTAGGCAGTAGCGGGACCCTATTTGCTGAAGGCTGACTGCGTCAAGGGGTAAAAGGCAAAAAGTGGATAAACTACCTAAATCAAAATGGAGATGCAATTTCATTATCATGGGTGGGGACCCACATCATTGGATTTGCTGTCGTAAATGTAACAGCCGATTCTGTCTGCTCGATGGCCTGGCTAGAGGGTCGGTTGGTGAGAAGGAT